>CM076728.1:19723155-19998155 GCA_038501795.1 Pseudopleuronectes americanus | reverse complement strand
AGCACACATGTTAGTGTTTCTCTTATCATGATCATCTTTCTTCTTACTTAACCTCCCTGCAGCTCACTGCTGTGTCACCGAGGCGTTCGCTCACCTCTCACTTCCCACTCACTCCAGCTCACAGTGAAGACTCCAGTGGAGCCACAGGCATCAAGGAAAACATCCGACCCTGCTGATGCATCACTTGTCACAGAGGGAACTCTTCACCCACACACCAGACGAGTCAGTGAGTCAGCGTTTCATCCAGACAGAGGACAACAATCCCACTGTGCTGCCCACTGGTGTCACCTCACAAGGTCTCAGGATATTGAAGCTCAAACTTTCCACTAACATGGAATCACAAGGTGTCTGTTTGTCACATCTACAATCACTGAGGAATTAAAGCTCCACCTGGAAGTCACTTTGACCAGAATCTAAACTCAATGTCCACTTGGTTTCTTCTGGACACATTATTTACCAGGTTAGGTTTTAAAGATGTCTATTTGTGAGCAGCATTAAGCAAAGACTCCTGGACCAGGACACTTGGTGGACGGATGAAGAATCATTAAAAGTCCGACGAACAGTTTGTTTGTTAGCAGAATTAAGCAAAACCTAATTAACTAATTAACAGATTTCCTTGGATTGACCCAAGCAGGAAGTGGTAGTGTTAAAACATTAAAACTCTTCATGTTATAACATAAAACGACTCATGGTGTGATAGATTTCACAAAAAACAATAAAACTGTTCACGTTATAAATGCATTTTTACAATATCATGTTATAACGACATACATTTTACATTATAGAGAGGAAAAGATTTATATTTTAACAATAAGTTATGAAGATATAATATGATGCGTTTTAAATTATCACATGATACTGATCCCTTTTGTCTTTGTCCAGTGTGGCAGCTTTAGGCTTCCGTACTCCAGCCCCATTAGATTGACCGACCAATGAGAAGTCGGTCGAGCAGCAGATCGACCAATAGACCGGGAGGCTGCAGCCCGAGTGGGTTCTATGCTCGATCAGTAGCTTTGGGATTATTATTAAGGTATTCATAATTATTCCTCTAAACTTTTCGTTTGGATCATGGATTTTTTTAATAGATTTATATTTTACGAGCTGATGGACGTGGCCGAGGACATCGAACAGAGAAAAGCTACTTTATTATCCTGACTGGCATTTCCTTGAGAAGTCATTTTTCCATTTCCTCTGACTTGTTCCAAGCATCTTAATATTTGCTGATTGCGCCTAAACTCAGAAGACGTGATCTCAGAAAAACTGTGAACATTCCAGCTCTGTTAATATAAATTATGATATTGACTTTCTTCTGTCCAGGGCCTCAGTGAGTGTGTCCGTGCTGCGAGCCACCATGATGCTGTACAGTCACCTGTTGCTCTTTGTCTACATCCTCACCTTCCTGATGTCCCCGCCAACATCCTGGCATTCTGCACCCTCTGCCACGAGGCCAACCCCACTTTAACATCACACCTCAGGATGTAAAGTGCTTTGAGATCATGTAGGTTGTGATTGTGTGATTGTCTTCAGTCTGTGTGCAGAGGTGAACGTGTCTTCTTCTACGTCCTCAGATCAACCACAGCAGCACTGGGTAGAGGGTGTCTGCCTGATTTAAAAAGAAAAACTTATTTTGTCGTTTCAATTATCTGCAGTTAAATCTATAAAATCCAGTCCAGAATCTAAAGTCTTGAAATGTCTTTATTTTCTACGACTCTTGAAAAAAACAAACAAATTTGAAGAAGCTGCATCGAGAGAATAATTTAAATTTGTTCACACTTCTGTTTGAAAAGTGTCTGAGTGAATGACTGAGTGGATGGAATCCTCCTCTCAGCTGTATCTGTCCCGTGTGACCTTCATGCAGGATGAAGTGAACCCTGTCGCTGACCCTGTAGAATCCACAGCTCCACTCGCCTCTTGACGTCACCACAGGACGGAGCCGCCCGAGGGCCCGCCCCCTGTGGAGAGCAGCTGGCGCCAGGACCCCACAGCAAAACCCTCCGTCGCTCCAGGCGAGCGCGACTCAAACTTCCAGCCGTTCGCTGCTGGGCAGGAGCTCACAGGAGGGACTTCACCAGCGCCACCATGTGGTCAACACCGCAGGCTACATCCACCACTGAGCCCGGCACAGTCACCTGAGAGAGACATTACACAACTTAGGGGAGGAACGGGCCGTTTTCAGACATGAACTCTGGAGGAAGACATTTCTGCATGTCTCTCTCTTTGCTTGCAGGACTAATATTGAAGCAGTGTCATCTTACTCTCCACGGGAAGAACTGGTCGTCTCTGCTCCCGATGCCCAGACAGCCTCTCACATTCTTCCCCCAGACGAAGAGCTCGCCGCGATCTGCAACGCAAACCATCAAACATGAGCGCGCTGGGAGAGCGAGCGCCCGCTGAGCCTCGACACAGAGCAGCTGCAGCCGGGGAACCAGCTCTGTCCCTTTCACAACCATCATCTCTTCACAAGACACATTGAACATGAGGTTGGAGAAAACAACAACAACCAAGATTCACAAGTTTCCTGCAAATGTCTTACTACTAAAAGACTTGGATCCTGGGACATTTTCCAGAAATAAATACATTGTTAAAGTAGTATAGTTTACTATTATTAGAAAAGTTGTATTAATCCCAATATGAATCAATATTCTTTATATGTCTCGACTGTTTTCATCGTCCACTTTCAGCTTCATTTCAGATAGAATAGGAGCATTAAGTACCATAAAAAAGCAATGTACACAAAGTACAATTATACTTCAAGTGCAGTACTAATTTGATGTTTAATATTCATGTTGTTTGCTGCTTTAGAGTCCGACTAATAAAAACTGGCTAAAAGGATTTTCCTCGTCTGTTTTCATCGTCCACTTTCAGTCTCATTTCAGATTCTTGGTTCAGAGCCATAAACAGACGTCTCCACCTCACAGCTCAGACCGGATGAGACTGAATGACTTTGTGGTTTATGAGATTTATGTTTCCATCTTTTATCCTTGCAGGAAAAGAATGAACACGATTCTGGCATCAGTAAATCTCATCTCACTTTATGCAGCTTCAGATAAAGAGGACACGTCTTCCACTGGTGTCTGAGGAAACTGTAAAAGTGATTTGAAGAACTTGTTCTCACCCGTCACTGCAGCGAAATGTGAGAGGCCACATCGGATCGTGGTGACGGCGACTGACGGGCTGAACTCTGAGCGTCCAAACAGCGAGGAGGGAATCATCTCCGGGGTCGACGATTCAGAAAGCTGTGGTCCTTTTCCAAGAATCCCATAGCCCCAAACAAACACCTCTCCCTTATCTGAGGAAAACAAATAAATACAAGACAGAGACGCAGCTCGATATTAGGAGCAGGATATTCAGTGAAGACATCTGGACTCATAATGAGAATAAAAAGACACCAGAGAAGCCAGGACTGGGATCAAGAGTACATGTTTACTTTCTGTCCCAGACTCTAAACTAAACAAGGAGAAGCATCGTGAGGTTTTCATGATCCACACGTGTGCAACAGGCTCTCAGAGAAGTTCAGGTCTGTTTACACGTGGAGTGCACGTTTACATTGATGCACACTTGTTCACGTTCCTTTGTATAAACTGACCGTTGAGAATAGCCACCTGCGTCCCGCCACACGCCGCCTGCACCACCTTCCCGCAGCCTTTCAGAGGAAGACGCCGAGGAGAGTTGATCTGTAACACGAAGAATTACACGAGTTGAGCGAGAGAATATCTGGTTGAGTTTTCTTCTGGCGAGACGTCACAAGTGTTTCAACGCAAAACACGAATACAAAAGCCACAACTGAAGTGTGAATGAAATGTTTGTTTCTTCTTCTTCCTCTCATTTGGGAAAAACCCAGTCAAGCCAGATGAGGCTTAAAAATGTCACGCTTCTTACACGACAACAGTAAGTAACTCTGCTTGTTTCCTTGTCGACCTAGTCGGACACTTCCGTTGTGGTCTTTAATTTTGTGTTGTGGCTTCGTGGTTGTGTCTTTCGTTAATGAACTCGAGTGAGACGTCTCAGCCACCCGAGTCCTGGATTCCCAAACATTGTAGTATTATTTATCTTTTACACGTTATATTTGACCCCGAAAGCCAAATGCATGAGCAAAAAAATCCCTCTTTTCATGTGGTTTCTTTTATATCAAAATGTTGAAACATCAGATCTGAAGTATTTGACGAGTGCTGTGAACTGAGCAGCCTGGAAAACACCTTGTGACAGGTGGAAACAGAACCTAACAGAGCCGTCAAGAGTAAATCGACCCTCTCAGCATCAGTTCAGAGGCCAAACTCAAGTGTATCACAACATTTCAGGAGACAGAATGTGAAGCCTTCAGGTGGTCGACACCTCAACCAGCTGGACGTCAGGTCTCCTCACCTGTGTGGCCTCCGTGACCGAGGCCAGCTGCAGGTACTCGGAGTTGCCCCAGCCGTACAGCTGTCCGTCTCTGGACACGGCCAGGCTGCAGTCTCCGTACGTGTTGACCTGCTGCACCTCGACACCGGACAGATCCCCCCCCACCTCCATCGGACCGGAGCTGCAGCTGTGGTGACCCAAACCTGGAAGACGAGGAAACTGACTTGAGCGAAAGAGAAGTAAAGATGAGTTTGTAAAACCTCCCGTTTGGGGAGGAGGGGTCTGGTTCGTCACTTTCTCTCTCTACCCTAGTTTTAAAATCCCACTGTCTGCAGCCGACTGTGTCCAATATATAAAACTTGTCACGGTTTTTGAGAAGAGCACTGACCCGTCTGTCCGTCTGCCCCCCATCCACACGCAAACACCTTCCCAGTCTCGGTGAGGAAGAGGCTGTGGTCCTGCCCACACGCCACCTGGAAGAAAAGAGCTGCATCTTCAGTGACCAGATAAAGGCCAGAGAGGTTAGACTCACATTTAGTTACATCAAGTGTAAATTTAAAGCTATTTTCACACATAATCTGCAGAAAATTAGTTTTTCCTTTCACATATGAAGAACACAGCAGGAGATTGTTCTGGTCAAATGTGTTCATGACAACGAGGAAGTGTTATCTGTGTAATCTGGCTAAAATGTATCTGTGAATAATCTGCATGTGTATATTTGTGGATCCAAGGCACAGGAACAAGAGGATGAGACATGCTTCAGTAAAAACAATGTTCAGGAAAAGGCTGCACTCACCTGGGTGACCCTGCTGTCGAAGCCTTGTACCTTGTGAATGATGTGACTGCCGCTGTTTGAACACGAGACAAGAGGAAAAACAAATCCATCATTCAAGGTCGGCAGCATCTCGGTGGGAGGTCACATCCTTCTGCGTTTCACTCGTCCTTTAACATCCCTCTTGCTTTCACAGGAGTACAGCTCACAGATAGACTACATATTCAATCATTCATCATCACACACACTGGTTTGTCTGCTTGTTTTTCAGCAGGATTATGCAGAGTCTACTTAACAGATTGCTTCAAAACTTGATAATGAGAAATGGACCAAGAAAGAACTCTGAAATGTTTTCACTCTATTGAACTTATTGATATTTTCCCTGTGACATTCTTTCAATTTCCTGGAGGATGTGACAAGAATCATAAGCTGCTTGATGAAACCTGTGACTCAGCAGCAGCAAGTCTGTGCTGACGTGTTTGAGGACCCACCCGTAGACTTCATCTTCCACTATCCTCCTCCCACACTGGCCATACGCGTTGTTGCCCATACTGAAAACTTGGGAGAGAGAAAACACAGAAAGCAGTCAGTCTCTGATAGTGAGTCATGAATCCTCTGGTGTGGGAGGCGCGAGTCTCTTACCTCCTTCCTGATCCGTGAGCACCAGGGAGTGAGCTCGGCCACAGGCGACCTGGGTCACTCTGGTCTGCAGAGGCTCGACGAGAGGCAGAGCCAGAGGGGACGGCTCCAGGACGTAGTCGTAACTCCGATCTGCAGACAGGGAGTGAGGAAGTGTCGGGATGTGATGAAACACTGGAATTTAGCTCCCAAAAACTGTATCTGACAATAAAAGATCTTCATCAGTCAGTGTATTTACTACAGTATGTGTTTCTAGTCCCTTTCTGTACACTAGTTCACTCTATGGCCACTTGGCAGCAGCTGGATCTTGTGTAACTATATATATAACTTTTGAAGTAGATTAAATAGAGTGAAGTGAAGCAGTGTTTCTGTTTCTTCGGTCCAGGTTCCCTTACTGCGGCTGTGCTGCGTGCGTTGGAAGCCCAGCTGAGAGTCCGTGTTCAGGCCCATCGCCCAAAGCTTGGACGCGTCTTTGGTGGAGGAGGCGATGATGGTGAAGCCGTAACCACAGGCAGCGGAGGAGATCTGCAACAGGAGAGGAGTTCAGCCTTCTAAAGGAATTTCTGTCACAATTAAAATGAGTATTACTGTGGTTGTGGGTGAAATATTATCCACGTTTACAGTAGTATTATTATATTTAGTTTAAGCTGGATAAAACAAAGACAGTATCGATACTTGTACTTGAATGAAAAGACAAATACTGCTCTCAAACATAAGTAACTTTTGTTTTAAACTGGTCACTAGTAACTGCAGGTATTGACACTAAACCAGACTCTGTAGTCCGTGAGCAGAGGATGAAGAAGCTTCCTCCAGCTGAGCCATGTTCTTCACCTGCTCCGCGGTGTCCAGGCGATACGGAGTGAGCTGGTACTTCCGCGGGTTCTTCCTGCCGCTGTCCGGCACCACGAAGCTGGGGAGGCCCAGAGCCCCGGTGAAGCTGAAGCCCCACACGAACACCTTGTGGTTGGGTTTCCTGTGCTGCCCGACGTACTGAAACACCGGACCACCGCTGCTCTTCTCCCGGGGCCGGAACGCTTTACTGGCGGTCGCATAACCACAGACCTGGAGTCCTGTGGTGATGTGTCGAGAGCAGAGACGCACACAGGGAAGAGACATTCTGTAGAAAGAGAAGAGATTACTGAATTTAGGAAAGATCTGAAATGTACGATAACAAAAAACATCTATTTTCCAAATAATAGCATTACTATATTTATGACAATAATAGCCAGGTTTTAATATATTGAAGGTTGAAGGTTATTTTTATGATTTTCAAACAAGATATATCCAAATTAACTTCCTTATCATTCTTTATCATTAGATTAAGTCAAATTTGTGTAAGAAAAAATACAATAATAGATGATTGCTGGCATTATATTGCATTACTACCGAGAGAAATAACAAAAATTAAACATTCAATTAAACATTAAAGTAGAATAACACTGAAAAATCTATTGATTTAATCAATTGACTTTAGAAAATGTTTTTTATCTGTATTTACATTTCAGCGTTAACAGATAAAGTCAATGAATTACAACATATATATACACACATCTTCAACACGTTTTGTAATCCAGCCAAATTCTACTTTAACTGTCAATTTAACGACAGCTTAGTTTTACTCACACTAAATATAAAATACTGTAGAAACTACAGACTCTAGAGTATTTGAAGGGTATATATATAAATTCGGCGCGTAGCTAACGTCTTCAATAGCTTTACATTTGATAAAATTATCAATAATGTCCTAGTTTTACAAGCTAAGGCTCGCCAACTCAAACTGGAACCAACGTCCTGATTAGAAGGTGAAAATACAGCTATAATTTGAAATTAACAAAAAACATGTGACGTGTAGATTGAGTGAATGAAGCCGAATTGAAGAGAAGCTTCACATAATCAGTTAAAATTAATAAAACATGTCGTAGTATGAAAATAATTCTGACAGAACGCAGTTGAACTTTAAATTGCTAGGAAGGTGGGTTCAGTTTCGATTCTTGTTCTGTCCCGTATGATGTCCCTGAACGTACCTTCCTCCCTCAGGGTCGTTGTGTGTTTCACAGGATGAAAAACAAAGTGAACAGACGCAGGAACCAAGAAGAAACTGTTCAGATGTGATTCAGTGACATTGTCGCGTGTTTACTTTCCTGAATTCAATATTTACCCCGGAAGAGAAAAAGCTGTTCTTCTGCAGTTCCTCCTCTGTAGAGAAATATGTGGCGCCACCTACTGCCCTGGAGGACTGAATACATTGATAGAGAAAAGAAACATGTAATAAAAGTATAAAAATAAATACATAGATAAATAAATAAAGTACACATGGTATAAAACACACAGAAGCACTCCATCACACCGTAACGTATACGTACTGGTATGATGGAGTGAATGTATATATGTGTGTGTGTGTGTGTGTGTGTGTGTGTGTGTGTGTGTGTGTGTGCTGGATTGAAGTGGCCAATAATCTGGCGTGGTGTCAGATTAGAGCCACTGTGGAAGTGGGTTAATGCTGCAGATCTGTCAGGTGAGAATCTCACAGGTCGTTAACCTGCAGCAGCCGAGGGACGTGAAACGCACAAGTACGTTGTGCATGAAAACCTTTCACCTGTTTGTATGATCCAGGCTGTTAGAGACACTGCACTGTCTGTAAAGCAACACTGTCGAGGAAACTTTTACATTTATATGAAACTGCTTATTAACCACAGGATAGGAACAGTCATTTAATCTAAATCACATATTTACAAGAAGAAATAATGTTAAAGACAAACTATAATCAGGCTTTTTGTGTTCGTGTTCACAAAAGAATGCAAATCTAACAGTTGTCTGATGCATGTGCACTGACTGATATTATATTGTTATTAATTTTCATTGCATCAGATATTTTTACAGTTACTAAAAGACACGAGACAGTAAACAAGGTAAAATACAATTCCAGTTGTAGAAAGGAGCCGGCCCTCTAGAATCATACATTTGAATTATTTTAACATTTTTTATAGCTTTTAAATTGTTTTTCCTATCATTTTAGTTTCTTAGCTGCATTTTGATACGTGCCCTTGTATTTATTTTGTGATTCTAATTCATTTCTATTCTCATTTGAGGCCCTTTCTTCAACTTTCTTATTGTTTTTTAATCTGCAATCTACTTTTAATTTGGTTTGAACTTGAATCATGTCAGACCAACCAATCTGTGGAACAGTCAAATCATTCAGATCAGTATAAGTCGTCTTGAAATATGTTTTAATTCTCAAGATTTTACTAATCACTTTATTTGTCATCTATAGTGTGATTCTGCTTTCTGAACTAGTCACTGTTCTCTTGTTTTAACTGATGTTCTTTAACATTATCTCTCTGTCCATTACATTTTAACAGTGTAAAGAAGAGTGTCAGATTGATGAAGTTTATTCTGACTATTATTTAGAGCCTGTTGAGTCAAAAGGAGGATTTGACTGAGCAGAGACACGAGGACATCGGGACGTTTTTTGATCCAACTCCAGTTTAGTTTGATTTTAATGTGCCGCAGCCTGGTATCATCTGTCCTGTCTAAAAGCAGGTATCCACAGAGAAGTGGACACAGTAATCCTTTAAGAGGATCAGGTCTGAGATCCAGGCGGGGGGGGAGCAGGATCCACTAACTGTCTAACGTCGCCTCCACATGGTTTTTCTCTCATCACCGAGCATGTGGTCATTTTGAAATGTGCTCAGATTCAGACACTTTGATGGAGTTTGGTTTTTCTGCCTCTAAAGGAACAGACACGGAGATGGAGGTCGAGGTTGTTGATGATCGTCGGGGGAATTTGAGACATGAATCCTGAGTTTGAGGTCGACTGAGAGGAGCAGGCGTTGAGGTAAAACACTGATATACTGAAGGTTGTGTGTTTTAAAGTGTTAGACTTTTAAAATCCCTGGGACCAGAACTGAATACATCTGATTAAATAAACCCTGTGAACATGAGAGATTGGTTTGAATACCGAATAAATTAGCATTCAGTGTGATTCAGTCTATAAAACATTATAATGTAGTTATGAGCAGATATACACAGACTTTTAAAGTGTTTTTAATGTTACAGTCGTTGCCATTAATTCAATATGATATTATTACAACTGTGTTTATACATCATACAGGATAGTAGTTGACAAATATCAGCGTATATACCTATATCACAGGGTTTTATTAACTATTAATCACACGTTCACAGCTTCTAGTGTGAAGGTTTGAATGTCACATTTAGTGATTTTAGGGTAAATGCTAAGCTTGTGTCTAATACTGGGTAAATATTAGATGTGAAATTTGGGTAAAAAAACACTTAAGAATATAAACCTAGCTTCTAATTGTTCTTTATTCCAAAGCAGCAATATGACCTTTGTTGATTCTGAAATCAAATCCACATTGAAACGGTTTCACGAGGACAAAGCACAATTAACAAGTCAGCTCCATCGTCTCCTCGCAGGACGCCATGGCCGTGCTGACGGTGAGCTGCAGCCTGATTGGCTGGCTGTGTCTCTACCTGTTGTTCCGCTGCACCTCCGCCGGCGGGGGCCCGAGTGGAGCTGTCGTCTGGTCACTTTGTCCCACGGGGTCGCCATCGTGCTGCTGACGGCCTACGTGGCCTTCATAGATGGACCCTGGCCCTTCACACACCCAGGTCAGTGGAGTGAAGCAAACTCATGAACAGTTTGTATTTATATACACATGAGTACGTTTTAACCCTTAGTTTAAACCTGATTATTAAGTATTAACCTTGGTTTAAGGGGTTGCATTTGAAAAAGGTTTTGCTAATTCCTCATTTCTGATATATATTCAAAATATTTCAATAGTGGGCAAAGACGGCAGTTGAAGAATGAAATAAAGGAAATTCTTCTGATATTATTTTACATTCGACACATTTTTTACTTTGTTGTTTAACTTATTCAAATTATTTCACTCTTCTGAATTCTAAGTCTGAGCAGGGGCGTTGCAACAGGGTAGGTGATTGGGTAATTTGCCTGAGAGGGGCCCCCCGGAGAACGGCTGCTTAGGGACATCTTAAGAAATATTTGTTATTTGTGAGGTTTGGTTAAAGACTGGAATGACGTGTGTGTGTTTGATGTGCACAAGACGTTAGTGGAGGTTTGCACTTCACTTTAATGGTTTGATGTGAGGCCCCCAAGCATTTACTCTCTTATCTGACCCCCCCCTTCCCTTCCAGGTACGGAGAACACCGAGCTCCAGATCTTCGCCCTGTCCGTCTGCCTCGGCTACTTCTTCTTCGACATCGGCTGGTGCGTGTTCTACGGCACCGAGGGCCCCCTGATGCTGGCCCACCACGCCGCCAGCATCCTGGGCATCCTGCTGGCCCTGCTCATGGGGGTGTCGGCCTGCGAAACCTGCGCCGTGGTCCTCGGCAGCGAGGTCACCAACCCCCTGCTGCAGAGCCGCTGGTTCCTCCGGCGGCTGGGCCTGTACGACAGCCTGCTGGGCGACGCCGTGGACCTGCTGTTCATTGTACTGTTCGCCACCGTGCGCGTGGGGGTCGGCACGGTGATGTTCTACTGTGAGCTCACGTCCCCCAGGACCTCGCTGGTGATGAAGCTGGGCGGCGTGGTCTTTTACTGTCTGGCCTGGGTGTTCATGGTGGACATCGGCAGATTTGCCTTCAAGAAAAGTAGATCCAAGTATAAAAGGTGGAAAGAGAATCACAAGCTCAAAGAAATCAACACAAAGAAAGTGGACGGATACGAGCGACTTAAAGATTGAAGATGTATCTGATACACAGGCCTCTACAGCTTTAAAGGTGCTAAATACTTAACAATCAGGATTTATTACAAACCAGAAACTGTACTTTACCATCAATATACTATAAAAACTTCAGGGCTGGTCAGGGTTTTCAAAATCACTGCAAATGAACAGGCTGCTTCTGTATTATTAAAAGTCTTGTCATCCCCACATCACTGCAGATATGAGTTTTGACAGAGGGAAGGGAACACTGAAGGTGTTTTGACCTAAAAACCAATTAATAATCAAAAATTTATAATCAAAATAAATAACGTTGCTTAACATTTTCTATTAAAGAAAGTAAACCCAAATATTAGATCATACTTTATCAAACGTATTTCCCCGAGGCTACATATTTTGATGGAATTGTTAAATGGAATATTGTTCACATCCCAGTCTGAAGTGCACGTGCAATAACTCAAAGATCCAACATTTATCTATCATCTTGTTTCACATTTCTCATATGTTGGTGCTATAGCTTCTTTCAGTGAACCCCCACCACACTCAACAATTAACACACTATTAAGGTGTTTTTGGTGTGTGTTGCATCATATGTGCTGCAGAAGGAGTTTCTGAATTTGTGATTCCTAACGTAAGAGTTGTGCAAATGTAATGAAGAATTTGAGATGTAGCTGTTCTACAAGTTTTTAACTCCGAAAGCATTTTTCTCTTAAATTTGCTAATGCACACGTGTGACTATTTTCTACAACGGCAAATTCCATCTTCACAGGTGCCGAGTTGTTTTACACCAAAGAACCGTCATAAAACTCCAAAAGCAAACGTGTAAACTAATACAATGTAAAATTTGTAAAACAAATAAATGCTGCATGGAGACTTCCCCCCCGTTTTAAGTAGTTTGTGTTTGTACATGAGTGGGTTGTCTGAAAGAAATGACACAAAACATTTGATATCATATAGTCATAAATGTACATTATATTTTACATGAAAAACTGTTCAACACAATCCTTTTTGTTTATATAGACTTTTTAGGGTTAGTATTTTCTTTTTAACTTGTCTGTTTACATTTTGCAGTGAATTGGCAAGTGAACATTTTGTACAGATGTTGAGTTTAAGAAATCAGGAACATTGAACTTTGACGTGTGATTATAACATAAGGTTATTTGTTTTTCCCATATGATGCTGCATTCAAGTGCTACGGGAAGATTCAAACAGGCACTCTCCAGTCTGAGGCTAATCCACATTATATTAGTACGTTATCTGCTCAGGCAAACAAACTAATAAGACGACCAATAAACAAATAACAGTTGGTTTAACTGTAAGTGGGACAAATTATTCTTTGGAAATTTTCCCCCAAAGAAATGAGGCTCAACCCTTCACAGTGAAAATGAAAACGTTCCATGCACGAGCTTCTTATCACGTTTTTTAACGCCCTCATTTCAGGTTCTTGCAGGAAAAGTTCAGAATGTTCTTTTCTTTTCTAAATCAATGACGAGGAGATCGACGTTAATGCTGAATCCACGGAACCGTGAAGAGCAGCCGTAGAGAAACATTCAAATTAACAGAAAAAAATGGCAGATTCTTCTAAATAAAATAAAATGTCTGCAACAAGCTGCAGCAAAAATGACCAATTCCAGCTTTTAAATTCAAATTTCCATACTAAGAAAGGTTAAAAACCTGTGGAGAAGTTAGGGGGGGGGAGGGGGGGTGAACGTATATATTTCTATGAATTTTAGAGATTTTTAGAAACCCAATCAGTTTGTGGAGAAGATATTTAAGTGTGAATAAAATAAGCAGTGTGTGTATAAACGTATATGTAGCGTGAGGTTCAGCTCATCTCTTATCACAGACATTTACATCAAGCTTACAGCAGTGCTCCGAGTCCTACATCAGAGAATCCTTCAGTCAGAGTCTCTTCTCCTCCTCTGATGTGCGTCTGTGTGACTTCACACCCTCGACTTTTCCTTTTCATACATCCAGTGTTTAAAGATAACTTATGAAGGTGATTATTATTAAAGCAAACAGTGACTGAATTGTCCTCCGCTGAATCCAAAGTCTCAGGAGCAAAACCTGGATCAACGCTGATGGTGAAAAATGATCCACTGATTGTCATGTGTGCCTGAAGCCGGAGCAGAGACACACGAGTCCTCCATTGTTCAAGTGTTCAGAGGCTGGAGATCCGGAGGAACGTGATCATGGAGGAACGTGGACTTGGTTCCTACGACGACGAGAGGGAGACGAGTCCGCCGTCACTGGGTCGCATCTGAAAAACATCAGGAACAAAGATCGACACAAACGTTTAGAGCGGATTTAAATCAGTGGAAAGTTTCAAGTGACCGAGAGATGTGAGACAAACCGTTGTTGTCGTCTGAGTCAGTAGTTGTGTCACTGTGTGTTTGTCGCAGCTCGTTGTATTTCAGCTCCACCTCCTGGAAACACGTCATCACAACACAAGTCAAATATGATGCAAGAAGAAGTGTAAACAATTTTCTCGTGGTTTGAATTCGAATTGTATAATAATAATTAATCAATGAGTGAAGAGCGAATACGTAAGGTTAGCTATGTTCACTATTTAGTTCAAATTAGTACTTTTTAAATTTGGCTTCAGCTTCTTTAACAGGCTGAAGATTTTCCTGCCACTTTAAAATAATTATCTTTGATTTACTCTATTTATCTTTTCTCAGGATTTCTGTGATTTCTTAGAATTAAAACAAACTATTCTAAAAGCAGAACTGTGGCTTTTCAACAGTAACATTTCCTACAAGTTTCTAATTGTATTCGTTTGATATATTATGTGTAAATAAACATCACTGAATTAACAGAAGAAAAGAAAAACTTCTAGGTTTCGTAAACGCAGCCGCTGACTTATAAGTGCGATACCTTCAGATGCTGCAGGTCGGCCTGTAGGAGGCGCAGGTGAGTCATAAGCTGCCGGCTGAGGTTAGGACCACCGCCCCCTGTCTGCGAGGAGGAGGACAGCAGCTTCCTCATGTCAATCCCCACGTCGCCTTCTAATCCCACGTCATCGTCAGTGCTGCTCTCCTCGGAGCCTCCGCCGAACTCCAGAACCATAAAACCACCTGGATGGAGACGCAGGGCAGGCGGATTAAATCAAATCGATAATTAAACTTATAACAGGCAAAGATCCAGACAGAAAAACCTGTTCACCGTTGCGTTCGGTTGCCTCCGACAGGCCGGCGTGTTCAGACGGGAGCTGGGAGTCGTCTGTGGGAGAACATGAAGATGTCTGGCTCTCGTCACACGTTGGCCCCTCGTGGCCCCCAGACAGGGAGTCCCCCCGCTGACCACCGGGGGCCCCACTGGCCTTTAACTCCTCCGTCTCTTCTTTCTCCTCCTCCGCCTCCCTGCTCAGCATGTGGTTGAAGAGAGCCTGCTTCAGCACGGCCACTAGAAACAGGAGAGAACGTGTTATTATCTGCACGTCCAGATACTGATTGGGTGAACTGGCCCTTTACGGTGGAACCTACAGGTCCTGAGAGCGTCTTCAGCTTTGGACGGGGGAACGCCGAACTCCTCCTCCTCCAGGTTTTCAATGGCGATTCCCTGACGCGAGCCCTCCTGATGCAGTCTGTCGGCCAGCTGTCCGTCCAGGAAGGCCTCTAGTTCTGCTTCGTCCAGCTCTTCATCCTCCTCCTCCTCCCCTTCCTCCCGTCGGTCGGCCGCAGCCGGCTCCTCCTCCTCATCCTCTGATTTCAAACCGTTGAAGGGGCCGATGCTCGCCGGTGGAGCTTGAGTGTCTGGAGAGGAGACGGCATCTTTTTCTGGAAAACAGAGATTTGAATTCAAAAGGAGATAAAGTACATCAGAGGAAACATTTTATAAAAAGTTAGATATAGAAATAGAAATACAGAAACATGACTTGCCTGAGCTCGTTGACCCGTTGGACTCTTGGCTCGGGCCCGTTCATCCCACCGTTGATGATCTCGATGGCATCGCGCTCGGCACTGAAACACACTCACACACATTAGAACCAATGAAATATTTAGACCTAACAATAAACTCTCGGAGTTACCGGACTCACTCGGTCTGAGGTTGAGCTGAGTCGTTGTGGGGGGGTTTGTCCTTCATGGCCTCGGCACCCTGCGTGATCAGACACTGCCACCTGAGGGATCAGAGGTGAAACAGCAGGATGAGAACTAGAGAGAACAGAGGTCACGGTCGTGGTGCTCGTGGCGAAGGACTCACATTCTCTGATCGGACACGGTCTGAGCCATCAGCTCGTAGATCTGAGCGCCGTTGTCTGACATGGAGAGCACGAAGAACGACTTGTTGTCTGGTGAGAACAGAATGCAACAGGGATAACTCTCAGACTAGAAATACTGCCTCTGTCAACGAGTGCGGTTCCAGCCACTGTCATTATTAATACTCATAGGAGGTGACTGTGACCTGTGACCCCTAAAATCGAATCAGTCAGTCAATCTGTGAGTCTAAGTCAGCCTTTGAATCAAATTTTAAGAAATTCCATAATGGTATTTTTGAGAAATCGTGTTCACATGAATGAGACTGATGATCCACCCGAAAACATAATACCTCCGGCCACTAGGGGCCGCCGGTGCAGGAACATACAGTATAAAGGATTAAAACCTGATGATGAATATTAAAGAGAAAGGTTGTTAAAGTTTTTCCTGTTAAGATCATGAAATGTTTTAAATTTCAGAGGCAATTCATCCAGTAATTGTTGAGACATTCACCTAAAGCTACGAATTCAAACCTCACGGTGGCGCTAGATGCTGTCAAAAATACAGAGTGAATATTTGTACCAAATACAGGTGTTATTAGTCCTCACCAGTTGCCACAGGACGAACCAGTACAGTGCTGAGTTTGATGATGGGGCTGAAGATGTTCTTGGTGTCGGTGGCGCTGGCCGGATTCTTCCCGTGGAACTTGAGGATCAGACGCTCGTCCTGTTTCTGCAGCAAAACCAAAATGTCCTCCAGCAGAATAGTGTAGAGCTCTGAAAGTAAAACAGCCGGTGAAGCAGAACTGAATTGTTTTTTAAATAAACATTTTCATGCCATGGTGCGTTTATTCACCGATGGTTTTGTCTTTATTGACTTTCCAGGAGAGCGGTCCCTCGTGCACCATCTTCCTCTTGGTCAGGTCCAGACTCTGCAGGAAAATAATCAACTTTCAATATAACACCTCATCCACATCGTTGAATAAAAGCTTCTTCACTCTCTTCACGTCCAGAGCATCAGAGGTGGTGTCTCACCTTCAGCTCCAGGATCATGGGGTTTTCACTCTGCTTGAGAGACGAGAGATCCAACCTCCTCTGATAATCCTCCAGCCTCTGATCACACAGGACACAACTCGTTAAAGTGGGTTTAAACAGTGGATATAAGCAGAATAATTTCAGAAAGTATCACATCCAAACGTAATATATGATGTGGACATATACTCTATAAAAATGATATGACATTCTATGATGATTCTGGTGTCTGTACCTGTTTGTTCTCGGCCTCCTTCACAGCCTGGTTGACGTGGTTCAGGATCTTTTTACAACATTCACCAGCTCTCTTCACCTTCTCTCTCTCCTCACCGTCCTCTGAGGGAGGATTAACAAATCAGTGATGAAGAAACCAAACTTTCATCATTCTCCTTTATGAAATACCCACTCTGGTACTTACAGGACAGTAAAAAAAAACCTTTGTGTTGTGTTTGTACCTGTGTACTTGGCGATGTTGTCGAGTAGCAGCGGGTACTTGGTCAGTCGCTGCATCTCAACGGGGATGATGTCTTTGAGCTGCAGCCTGCGACACAGACGGTTGCTCTCGGCTTCCTGAAGACAACGCGGTGGGAAATATATAACATTTAATATGATAAACATGTCTTTTATATACTTTTGCAGAATTAAGATCAACTCCTCTAAGAATCTTTATACAAACAATCAAAATAAGCACTGCTCTACATTAGTTTACAGAAGTTTCATACCTATTGTCCTCAGGTGATGCAACACATAAATATATAATTATAACATATCAAGTGTTGTACTGTTATAACCAAGGTGTTAGAGACAATATTAGACTTCAAAATTAAATAATTTCATTATTAAACTGGTCTCGTCCCTGAATTCGACTTTGTGCGAACCTGCATGAACAAGTTGAACCTCTGGTCTTTCTTCTTCTTGTTCTTGATGAGCTCCAGAGCAGAAGGTTGGTTACTGCAGAACGTTCCCACCGCTCGTTTGATCTTCTCCTCTTCGTCCTCGCTGAACTGGAACCAACACAGGTAAAACATTTACCTCATCAGATCAGCAACATCTCAACATCTCAACATCTCAACAGCCCACGTGGAAAACTTCAGGTTCAATATCAACACGAGGAAGAACAAACTTTTCACATAATCAAACAGATACAGCTTTTTAGCTCTTTAATGAATTCATACTAATACAACTTTGGAAACAAGCCTTATTAGTGTTTCTGAATCCCAGTTGAAGTACTTTACATTCCCAGGACTGTATTTCTAATAACAGAGATAAACAATAGCAACGTACAAAAGAAGCAACTGAAGATAAATAATGAAATAAGAAGTTCACAGAAAAACTGAGTTATTTTCATGATGAGTTTCTTAATTAGAAGATAAGACGACACCGTCCTTCTCTCTGTTAATCAGAGCTGGTTTGGTTTTTAGTTAGGATCTGATAATCCTAATTCAACCCTTGCACGACAAAGGATTTTGCTGTAAAACAAAGTGCCTGATAAATCCTTTTGTAATCAGCTTGACTTTAAGTTGCTATCTGTGCGTAAGGGGAACCAACATTAAACTGCAGCCTGTGTTTTAGATTTGAAGTTGAACAGTAACGTGTCTCACCCAGGCCAGCAGGTCGTCTCCGATCTGACCGATCACCGACGTCTCGCTCCTCTTCCTGGTGGCCATCATCTGTTCTGTTATGGAAACTGTGGAGCAAAGATATTAGAAGACATAAGTGTCCAGATCGATTGTAGAGTGTAAATAAAAATGGACTAAGTGTCGGTAAACCTTCTTTCAAACGTGATATGAGACTATTTTTCTATGGCGCATGTCCCATTTGCTAACATGGAGAAGGCAGGGTTTATGAGCTATACTGCATCCAGCCACGAGGGGGCGATAGATGCCGTCTGGCTTCACTTTTAATGAGCGGTCAAGTCGTCCATCTTTATTTACAGTCTGTGGTGTGAACACAGAGATTTATCAGCTTCTATTAAAAACATTGCATTTGCACAGATAAATAAACCTCAACCAGGGTTGACGACTTATATCTGGTGATGTATATATTATATGCATTATATTTATTACAGTGGAATTCAATGATTTGTGTAGTTGTGTGTGTGTGTGTGTGTGTTACCGTGCAGCTGAATAATCTCCTGCAGGTTAATAAAGATGTGCTTGATGTCGTCGGGGGGGAGGACGCCGTGTCTGTTCAACCTCTTGTAGAAAACACAGTCCAGCACCTTCAGCATCCGCAGGTGGGCGCGCTCGGTGTAGAACAGCTCTGACGGCGCACAGACAAACACGTGTGAGCGAATCTATACACCGTGAACTCTGGATGTTTCACGTGTGATTTCCTGATTTACCGTTGATGACCTCCTGCCGTTTGATCTCCTGCGGCGTCAGACTGTCCAGGAGGCCGCGGCTGACCAGAGCCTGCCAGGTCAGAGGGTCCTCCTCGCACTCCGCCTCGCCGCCTTGCTCGCCCTCGCTCTGGGTGTCGGTTGAAGTGGCCGCCGCACTCGGCTGCTCCATCCTACTGCCGAGCCAAGACAGAGGGAGAGGGGCTTATAAGAAGATTAATGAAGGGGCAGAAAGGGGAAGATAGGGGTTACCAGCTGTTACCAGCATCGCTGTCAAGTTGCTCTTGACTTATTGGTTTTAAAGAGAAATCATCAGTATTTTAATAGAAGTCCTGGCACATTATCCCCCAGTGTGACCGATTGTTTGTCCTGCAGCAGCCGTTAATGTCATTAAATTATTATTCTGCAGTTATTTCAATAATGGTAAATGGTTTTGTATTTATATTGAGCTTTTTCTAGTCTTGATGACCACTCAAAGCGCTTTACAGTACAGTTCTACATTCACCCATTCACACACACATTCATACAGTGCATCTATTCGCAGCACTTTATTATTCTATGGGGGGGGCCATTCAGCGTTCAGCATCTTGCCCAAGGACACTTCGGCATGCAGATGGGTCAGACTGGGGATCGAACTGCCGACCTTCAGGATGGAGGTGTTGATAATGAACCTGAAGTTTTAGCAGGTTTGACTAAATGCATAGTGTATTAAAACTCCATTCATTTAATTAAGAATTGTTGATAGACAGAAATAATGTAATTTACGAATGCATTGACCACATTTTATACTCATCAACTCTATAAAAAACTGCTGAACTCATATTTTTGTTTCTGGATAAAGGGGGGCGTCACTTTAACCCTGATGTCCAGATTGTGCGCGTCACGTCACGTCTCATGTTGTGTAGCAGGTTTGAAACATGTGTTGAATCAAACAAACACAAACATCAGCACTGAACGTGTCCTAACAACCTGTGACCAGTGCCGGTGTTAATTGTTAAAGTGTAAAGTGAGCGCAGGTCAGAGGAGGAACCAGATTCCTACAGAGACTCAGGACGACCGGACCTTCACCCTGCGTCAGATCTGATCCTGGAGCAGCGGAGTCCACGTGCACGTCGCGGTGCATCAAAGGGCCATGTCCACGGCTCCAGTGCTCAGGTCAGTGCGGGACGCAGCGTCCACCGCCCCAGGTGTCACAGCCCAGGTGACACTCGTCTTAAAACAGCGTCACAAAAGGAGGACACGCTACACAAAAAGTGCGTCCCTTGTGTCTTCCACCTTCCACCTGCAACTTGTGCTTCTGTGAGAGTCTCGTGTGTGTTTTACCTTTTAGCGCGGTATCCAAAAAACTGTTCTGCGCACCGCTCGCTTCATGACAAACGCATGTCCTTATATGGAGAAATGGAGGCGTGGCAGAATGCTAATCGCGCAGATAGCGGACACGCGCCCGTTAAAAGACTCTGATTCACAAAACGTACGCAAGGTGATGCGAACCAAATCGGTCGGTGCGCACGTGTCGAGACTCCGGCGGCGGTTTTGCGCACTCACTGAATTTTCTGCAGAGAGTTAGAATATTTCTGCGCACATGTTAGTAACTGAGGCCAAATATCTTTGCATTTTGGATTATTTTAATATTTTTGAGCTACAATACATTATTGCAATATAATGTATTGTTATTATTAATATTGTTATGATCAGTTTGAGATGGTGATATGCTGGTAGTTGTTTATAATCATATTGTCAATGTGATTCTAGAATCGTTGATCTACAGTTTGTGGGTTTTTAAAGAAGAGTTCTCAATGCATCTACATGAAATATAATAATCTGGTAAACTAATAGTCCATCACAGTTTCCTTTCTGGTTTTCTGTTGTGATATTTCTAAAATGGATGTGTGGTAATATTAAAATGATGCTCAGCATGTAGACCACTTTTAAACATCTCAGCATCTATTAAACGCATCTTAATCCCTTGATTTAGTTCCTCTCCCATGTCCTTCATGGACGGAGACTAATACAAGCAGATCCTGTAAGTACCTGAACGTCTCCTGCTCCTCCTCCTGCAGCTGCTCCAGGTTGGAGGGGCTGAAGTCGAACTGAGTGGGACTGAGGACGCCCTCCTGCTGGTCTCCACTCTGCAGACCCTCGCCCAGTCTCGGCTGGACAGGGAACGGGGACAGATCTGGAGATAACAAGGGAATAAAGTGAGGATGTTATGTTATCCTGGGAAACATTTTGAAGTTCGTCTCTTCGGAATTTGAGATGGAAGAACAACGTTCACCAAACTGTTCAGAATCAGAACTCATAAAAAAGGGACAAATTTCATCTGTGCACGTTTTAAAACCCCTGAAGATGTCTCACTGGAGTCGGAGTCCTGTCCGCTGGTGTCTGAGGCCTGAGCCGAGGGCGAGCTGTGACTCGGGGACGTGGTGGAAGGTGAAACATGGAGGCCAGCGTCCGACCCCTCGCTGAGCAGACTCCCACGGACCCGTCCGGAGGAAGAGGAGGAGGAGGAGGAGGAGTCCGGCTGCTCCGGGATGCAGACGGCCGGCTGGGAGGGCTGCTTCGGTGACCGCTGCTTGTTCAGCTCAACGGCTTTACCCACTGCACACAAACACACACACACACACACACAACTGTCACATCACTGATATCTGTATGTACACACTCGTAAACACTAGATATGATAAGATATTACTGTTAGCCTCTAGTGAAAACAACTTGATTGATTTTAGAGCAATTTCTTAAAACGGAAAATATTTTACAGGTTTATTACAGTTGCTATAAAACATGGCGTCAAAGGTTCTGGGATGTGACTTATCCATGATATTCTAAAATAACATTAAACTGCAGAGTTTCATCTTCACCTGATGTTGAATCCACTCTGCTCAGGCGTCTGGGTGGACCGAGGATGTTGGGGAATCGGGGCTTTTTCACCTTCTCCTCACCTTCCTTCTCAGGTTTGATGCTCCTCTGTTTGTTTGAATGACACAGGTTTTGAATATTAAAATATCTGCTTCATGGACACTGTGGTACATTTCAATCAGAGTATAAGAAATGATCCCAAGATAATTGTTAAGATAATTTCACATTTCTGAAGAAGCGATCGCACCTTGATCTTGGGCAGGAAGTTGATTCGTGCTCGTTTATGTTCAAGTCCACGCGGCTCCTTCACTTTGACCCCGAGGTGCTTCATGTAGGTGAGAATCACGTACTGCATCGTCTGACTGCAGCAGTGGAACATCGTTGTTTTATTATTATTACACATTTTATATTTTACGTACATGAGACTGCTTACATCTGCTTTCTCCAATCTAAAATATCTGAATAGAAACTGAAACACTTGATGTGAAAGATAAGGAAACTCCCTCCTCTCACCACTTCTCCTCCTCTGACGGCTGTGACGTCAACCTGCAACACACAACTCCAGGTCAGCACTTACACACACAGACACACACACACACACACAATGACTCCAACAACTGAATATTCACTCGTCTTTGTGCACGCGCTCACACACTCACAGGATGTCCTCTATCTTGGAGATGATGTGTTCGGCACAGGAACATTCCTTCTCTAAACCCTGTTGATCTTTTCCTCCATCGACGTCCAGCTTGGACAGTTCGTCCTCGGCCAGAGTCAGACCCATACTGCGCTTCTGTCTGCGCACACACAAACACACAACACACATGATGAAGCCTCCTGAAACGTGACCTGTGAGAGGTTCCTATCGAGAGGTTCTACCTGAAGTCGTCCAGGTTCTTGTGGAGGTCCGGCAGCAGCGAGTCCTGTAACAGCTGCGTGTACTGTTTACACAGCTCCTCTGGGATTAACTCCAGCCTCCGCTTCTCTGCGCCGACACAAACACACAAACCAAAAACAGTCAACCCCAGGATAACTTAATGCAGCTCTAACAAACTAAACTGGAATGTCCCTCAGAGCACTGATACTTTTGCCAAGGCCGAAAAGTCCCTTTAAATTCAATCAAGCTGCACAGAAATTGAATGAGCTCTTTCCTGACTCATATCAAATCCTTCCAACCAGTTTTGTAGATATCCGTTCAGTAATTTTTGTGTAATCTTGAATCACAAACAAACTTTAAGCAGCTTTATTATGGGATCAACCCTCCCACCCATCAAACAAGCATCATGAGCCTGTTGATTTAGATGAAATGTGATCATAAACCTGTGATTCTCAGTGTAACAAAGATAGAAATCCGTTATTAATATTCTTTCATACCCAGTTCAGCTGCAATCGTCTCCGGCACTGGAAGTTTCAGATTCTGCAAAAGACAAAAACAGTACACAACCATTGAAGGATTCAGAAACTTGGTCAGTGGTGAAAGGAAACTGACAGTGAGAGAGAGTTTACCGCCGTTCGGTCCATGAAGAGCGAGTGGAACTCCATGAAGAAGCGTCGACTCTCTTTGGAGCTGGTTTGTTTGTGCATGTCAGCGTAGAGATAACACAACTGTCACAGGAAAAAAAAACACACAAATTACAAGTTTTATATCACTGTCATTCTTGTGTCATGTATTTTACTGTGTGTGTGTGTGTGTGTTGTACCAGAGGTGAAGGGTCAAACTGGGAGACAACATGATGGAGGAACACAGCGAGGTGAGCAGGCCGAGTCTTCAGCAGCTCGATGCTCTGGAAACAGCTGCACTGTCCGTTAATCTGAACGAGAGAGAGAGAGAGAGAGAGAGAGAGAGAGAGAGAGAGAGAGAGAGAGAGAGAGAGGAGAGAGAGAGAGAGAGAGAGAGAGAGAGAGAGTGAGAGAGAGAGAGAGAGAGAAAGAGAAAGAGAAAGAGAAGAGAGAGAGAGAGAGAGAGAGAGAGACAGACTTAGAAGTGACTTTCACATCAGTCACTTTTTCATTTCAAAAAACTATAAAATGTTACCAGCTCAAAACAACTTATCTACTATTAAAATTTGACTTAATTAAATAACCACATCATTGTTTCTTACATATTGCTTCTATGTCTTTCTAAATTTTTCTCAGTTTAATCCATCAGCAGCTTCTGAGATATAAATACCTGCTCCTGCTGAGAGTCAAAGTAGTCGTCTTCTGCCCCGATGATCTGGGGGTGGAGGAGGTAAGGAGGGCTACCCACAATGCACTGAGCCACGGAGTCCTGCGGGACAGATGGAGGGTTAGAACTACAGACACACAAACTCAAATCCTTCAAACTGAAAAAGAGTGTGTGTGTGTGTGTGTGTCTTACAGTGTCAGTGTTATCCTCAGTGTTAGGCGACGAGCAGAGGTTGAGTCCGTCTCTCCGGCTGATGTCCGGGCTCTGACAGGGCGTCTCTCTTTTGCCGGGACTCTCTGGGAGGGGAGTGCTGAGAAACTAACACACACACAGACACACACACACACACAGGTCAACCCACAGACAGAAACAACACCACAATTAAGCCAAATTGATTGTTTAGTCTGGTGCTGAATGCTGGGAAACCACCACAGACCAGGACCATTTCACCTCTATTTATAGAAGCGTTGATAAAAGGTTATTTGTTTTTATAGACGTCTGAGTGACTCATATTTTCAGAGGCACTTCCTGTTGTATTTACAATCAGATGGTGGGTACTCCTACAGTAAACTATTAACAAAATGCACCAGTGGACAGAGGCATCTAATCCATGATACAATAGAGCTGCTGACACTAAGTAGAGTGCAGACATCGGCCAATGCCAAACAGTTTCCTTAAATTCAATCAAGCTGCACTAAACTACACAAAATCATAGATATAAATCCTCTAAATATGCCAGATTTATTTTAAATTTCAGTATTTATTGTATTTCTGTGGCAGCCCAACAAAAGGTGTCAAGTCTTATACGTAGTTTTAGCAGTCTGGGCTACTGTAAAAAAAAACGAACCCTCCGTAGAGAGGACCTGCTCCTGAATATTTAAATATAAAGTATTTCAATATAAAAAGGCCCATTGTAGGCGAAAGAAAACAACAATGTGTACAATTTAGTTTCATAAGTTTATGAGCACGTTTAGCCCCTAAAATGAATAATGATGATTCCTTGTGAGACAACAGGGTCCTTGGCCCTAATAAGAAAATAAGCATAGATATTTTGTGTACTTGTATATATACACATATCTTTTGTTTTTTAATTTAATGATCCAAATTAGTAGTTCCATTTGAGAGCAGCCAGATCAAAACCTCTCCCTCACATTTTTATATATGTGTATTTAAATCTATTTATCCTGTATATGTGTAAACTGATACAAATATAATCAAGATAAAACTGGAGGGTACCTGTCATCTTCAGTACACGATAAATATGACAAATTACCGATTCAACTTATTAGTGCCACTGATATGGGACAAGGGATAATTATGCTGTGTCATTGTACTCACAGAGTGACTGTTCCTCTGGAGCCTGTTGTTGACGCCGTCCCCCCACGAGGACAAGCTGGGTTCCCTGAGCAGAGACCCACTGTCCCCCCCCCTCCTCGGCCTCCTCACCACTCCTGGACACAGCCTGTAAACCTCTGCTGATCTGATCCTGCAGCAGGGAGATCTGCTTCTTCACCTCCTGCATCTCCTTCACCAGCTTCGGTCGAGGGTTCCTGCTGCACTCCTCCTCCTTCACCTGTCGATCATCCCAGAGAGAAGCAGAGGGAATGACAAATTATACACACAATTTATATAGACAACCAACAATCTCTAGACTTGAGCGCTGAGGTAACTATTCCCTTCGTGAATTCAGGAAATATAACAATCGACTTTGTACCTCCAAGTCCAGCTGCTGTCTGGTCAGCATCTTCTGCAAACTGTCCATCTTGTGGCCGTGTGTGGTTCTGCTCTCATCCTAAAAGACGAGATAACGACGAAACACTGAGTCTGAGCTGAAGATGAAATAAACGTTCCTGTAAAACTGTGACTAACGTGAGAAAATGTTTGAAGACAGATTCATGTGAACCGATGGAAACAGAGAAGTGAAAGAGAAAGAAAGAAAGAAAGAAAGAAAGAGGAACAAGGTCCACATCTCAAATTAACATTATGACCTCATACAGTAACGGAGCACTTCTCTTCATAGAGGAGAAAAATAAATTGAGAATAAAGTCGTAATATAAGGAGGATAAAGAGAAACACATTTTTTGGAAATAAAAAAGACAAAGAACCCATTGATTTTCCTATATTTTGTAAAATTATGACTTTTGTTTGTAAAACTACAACTTTTTTCATGACAAATAATAATTTTCTTCTCATAATCTTCCTTACTTTTTCCTTTAAGTGTCTCTAATGCTCCATCAAGATGCCTGATTTTATGAAACTTGAGTTTCTAGTTCAACAAGTTCACCGTTACCACGACGATAAATTGTTGACACAGTGCATTTTGGTTAGAGTTGGCAGTAATGGACTGAGACGACGTGACTAATGAAAAATAACGAGCTGTGGGCTGAACCAGGGAGATAAGCTCCTCGTATCATGAAGCTTATCACAGTTTAAAAACAACATCGTGGAGACCGTTAGAGATCCAGCACGACAACATGAGAGTGGAGCTGCAGGACAGACTCACACTGAGACCAGCAGTTCTTAAATACAGAAACACAACTTTAGCATTATTCATAACGTGGCAGATGTGTAAACATTTATTTATTATTAAATCCCTACCCCATCAGGCAGAGGGGGGGCGCTGTGCTCCTGAGGGCTGCACGGCTCCACACCTGACAGCAAAGGCGAGTGCTGGCACCGAGAGAGACGAGGGTGAACCGAGCTCGGCCCCTTCGTCACTCCCCTCCTCTTCCTCCTCCAGGGGGATCTGAGGGAGACCCGGAGGCCTCCCCAGCACCGTGAGGGCCACATAGGAACCCGCTGCCGGAGAGAGGGAGACACCAGAAGAAGAGAAACAATAATTATTAAAACTCCCTTAAAGAAATCTCAGTATTTCTTGTATTTCTGCAGCAGCCAAACAAATGGAATCAGGTGATTTATGAAGTTTAGGTTTATTGCTCTTGGTAGCAAAATTTCTTTAAATCCAATGTGATGCAGAAACGTGCATCTACAATGAGAAGTTCATACTCACATTTTATCAGCTTTACCACCTCTATGTGGTTTGAATGTGTAACTAAAGTCCCGTTGACCTGAGAAGAAAAAGAATCGGGAGATAGAATATTTGTCACCAATTTAAAACATAAGTCATTGATATATTAAAAAATTTTAAAGATTTTTTCAACAGGATTGTGTATATTCGTCAACGTATTTTATATAGGTGAGTCACACTGGATCTCTATAGCTTTTGTGGGATTTGGGATAATCCAAAACAAAATAAGCGTAATAAAATAATTTTTAAATGTATAAATGCATAACTATGTAATCACCTAAGGCATTCACATATTGCATTGAATTAACAAAAAATGTATAATTATATTATTTCATAGTGAAATGTTGTATTTTGTGGTTGGAACTGTATTGGTCATGCTGGGTATAATAACATAGTTCACATACAGTATGGAGTTCCACAAGGGTCAGTACTGGGTCCTCTTCTATTCCACAGTTTCATTTTCTTGCCTGTTAGTTTTAAAACATTACCATTTTATTATCGCTTATTAATTATTTTGACTTAAAACTTACTATAAGGGTTTTCAGCATTAATAAAAATGCAGATTTTAGCTATAAGATGAATCTATATCCTTAAATAAACACGTTTTTACTGTTTACAGACCCAGACTCACCTTAATGATCCTGTCTCCTGTCTGAACACCAGCTCGCATAGCAGCTCCATCTATAAGAGGGAGAGAGAGCCGAGTCAGAGACGTTTCACAAGTGTGTCTCGGTGTGTGTGTGTGTGTGTGTGTGTGTGTGTGTGTGTGTGTGTGTGTGTGTGTGTGTGTCTCTGTGTGCGTGTCTTACCTTCTTTGACCAGCTGCACAAACACAGGGTTGTCTCCGCTCACCGTCAGCCCGAAGCCATTTTCATCTCTCTGGATTATCACACAACGCTGGACGAGACCTGACTCACACACCGTCGAAAAGAAGAACTTCACAATGAGAGTTTGTGTTGTTGTTCCACACATAACCATATTATTAAATAGTTTATATAAAAAACATGTGTATATTTGTTTACATGTAGTGAGGACAAATTCACAACAATTATTAACAAAAGTAAGAATCTAAGCGGACGTTTGCAGGATTCTTCCTAAAAAGAAGTTCTGGCACCGAACATCTGGAATACTGGTCGTCTGCTGGAGTCAAATATCTCCACACAGGAAGTGACAAGTGAGGACAGTGGGAGAGAAGTAGGGTTTTAAATAGCTGCCAGTTCTCTTTCCAAGAAAACTGGAATCACCAGTATGAGGCTGCTTTCCTCTCTATAATCTTAAATCTACAGATCTATAGATAAATCTATAGAACAGCTTAAAGGAGACGTATTCTGCTCATATTCATGTCTATAATTTAAATTAGGGTTATTCTTTGAAAAGGTTTACATGCTGTAATTTAAAGGAAGCACATCATTGTCCTCAGACTGTCCATTGCTGCAGCTCCTCTTTTCAGCCTCTGTCTGAAACGCAGCTCACCCTTTTAAGTTTGCAGAACTTTTAAAATTTACAAAAAACAAAACTTATGTAACACGAGATGAAATAAACTAAATTCTCCTTTAAGAAAATCAAAATGCCCTTTCATCCCTGACACAACACAAATGCAATCAATCAATTAACACACACAGACACACACACAAGAAAGAAATCCCATGACCATGTGGCGGGCGGGACTAACAGCAGCCATTTAAATCGACCAAGCTCCTCGAGACGCTGTGAAATCAGCCACTAAACTCAGCTGAGTCCTTCACGTCATTCCTGAAATCTGCAAAGATCTTCAGCATCAAGGTTTTTTCCCTGTGGCCGCTGGAGAAGCTCAGCGACTCACAGGCTCGCTCTTCAAAGATGTATCTGAGTGGATAATTGGTGGACTTCGTGAAGGAGCCTCCAGACTCCAGGGTGAGGAAAAGGGCAGGAAGGATTAATGTCGACCCCTCAACCCAAGAAGCAACCACCTTAACAACTGGTTTCATCCACACCCCCTCTGTTCTCCCCCCACCTCAACAGACTGAGGCACCGTCAATGATTTATAAATGTAGATGGTGGAAAATGAGACAGACCTCAGTGAGATTAAGGTTAACACGGATTTAAAAAAGCGTTTCTACAGAAAATTAAAGACACAATGAAAGAAATACTTGAAAAACTGAATTAAATCTGTGTTTCTTACCTGTTGGGTCAAATTCATGTTTGAGGGAGACGGGGGATTTGTCATTCTTAGCCTTCTTGTCTGTTTGCTCCTTGTTGAGAATGTTTGGAGTCCTAGAGAAACAAAGTCCAACGTGAGACGAGTAGAGAAAACATCCAAAAACTTATTTACAAGATATTGGTGTCAGATGTTTGTAGAGAGGGAATCTTGTGAGTTTCTATTTATACATTCATATACAGCTATAAAGAAAATTGACTCTGTTTTTAGGGCTTAAATGTTTTATAAACCAGGTTATGATTGAACACTTTTGTGAGAACCTTCAGAATATAGACAGGAACACACAAGGAAACCTAGAGTCAATAGATTTGTATTTGAATATGCACCAGATTTCACACACACATGAATATCATCTAAATATGTCTGATTTCTTTCATCAAGATCCACGAAATATTCTCAGAGAAATCATCCGCCCCCTCATCTGGATCCACACCAAAAATACAATTGACTCTTCCTTGGGTCACGTCCCAAGTCTCCACTGAATTTAATGGAAGTATGTATTTTTGATTATCCTGCCAACTACCAAACAAACAAACACGAAAAAACAAAACTGATTAACTTGGTGAATTTGGCCTTAGATGCATGAAAAAGAGAAAATGGTCTTCACAGGGTTGCCATGTTAAATACTTACAATCACGCAATACAAAATATACACTTATAATAGTAGATATCACAGATTATAAAGTCAAAGATAAAGTTTGTGTCAAATCAATATCTGGTCTTCAGGCCAAACAGTGTTCGTGGAAACTATATGATTAAAAAATCATGTTCTCAAAGTGAGATGATAAAGTTTGAATTAAGTGTCAATAGTGAGACTTGTTTACTCTCCTTCTTGGTATTTAAAACCCCTCATGGGAGCTTAACCTTATGGTGTTCGTCCATTTATTAATAGAATACGTTCCCTCTGCTCATCCCCCCCCCCTGTCCCCGTCCCCTCAACAGCTCCGACGTGTTCCGCAAGAGGGGGTTTGGTTTGTGCTGCTGTTCCTCCCTCGGACAATGGGGGCCATGGGCTTTTAACAATGGCTCCCACGTCAGAGCTAACTTACTATACTGTGGCTTTGTGGGGCAGATTCCCGGAAACGGAGGCTCAGGGTTGTTTTGGCCCCGTTCCAGTTTCCTGAATGTGGGAGAAGGCTGGGAAAGAAACAGAGGGGAGGAAGGAACGAGGAGGCACAAGAGTGTCTTTGAGGGAAGACAGGAGGAAAATTCAGCTTTGCTCCCGGAGACTGAACAAAACTCAAACTGCTCCTGGTGCAGAGGAGACGGTGAAATAAATGTCAGATTCAGGAAAATGGAAATAACCGAGATTAATGAGAATATCTGCTTTGTGTCGACTCGGAAACAGAAACGGGACCAGACTAAACAGCTGATCCCCTGACTCTTCTCTCTTAGACACAACAAAACTGTCACGAAAGGGTGAAATCACGTCGAGCAGCAGCGCCGCAGGGAGACAGCTCTCTGAGGGCCCGCTCAGGGGCCCCCTCGCTGAGGCCTGAGGAGATTAGCAGCTGATAAGACTTCGGCGAGACAACTACAGGCTGCATCCTGCTCAGTGGGTGGCAGCTAAGTGCTGGATAACAATGAGAAATGCATCTTTCAGCTCCAGATATTTAGTTCCTTTTTCACAACTTTTTTTTAGAAACATCTGCAGCCGCAGGTAAATCGCCGACCGAGTGATTCAGGCTGAAAAAATAAGAGTTGCGGAGTTGCAGGAGCTATTTTAATCAACAGCTCTGAATAAAGTAAAAGCATATGTTCACAACTCCCACAGTGCATTGAGGCAAGAACCTCACAGTCCCCAGGTTTTAAATTATGTGATGTGACATAAACAGAAGTTAAAAAATACTTTGTCGGGAAACTAATGCAACAATCAGCAGATTTTATTAGTTCACTTTTAGTTTACAGGCAAATACAAAAACTATGGCATCATGACAAGGCATCTCGATTTGGTGACGTCAGAGCAATTAACGTCTTTACTTTGCTTCTGGCAGCTGAGGTGAACTTTTATTGACGTGTTTAAATATCCTGAACTCATGGAAAAAATATATTATATGTTTAAAATTAAAAGTGGTGACCTGGAGGCTTGTCTCATTATCCAGGAGCATCCATACAATAACAATGAGGATATGATTCAAGAAAATGTTGAACCACAAAGATTAAAAGATGTTTTTCACTCGTACATCAAATTATGAACTCTCAATAATAATATTCATAATGTGGTTTTTGCTGACCGGTGGACACAAACACGTTGTGAAACTCACTGAAACTTCTTGTCACTTATATCACCTGACATATAAACACCAATACCTATGAGTCATAGACTAAAAATACAGGTTGCTGACACGTCTCCACTTCCTTCCATTGTACAAAAAGCTCTAATATCCCTGATATCACTGCCGTTTTGCACCGATGACGTAATTTAGAGTAAGAGCCTCAGCTGTCAAATCATCCAATAAGTAATTAAAAAGAAACCCATCTGCCAACATGGAGGAGGCTGTGTTGGTCACCACCAGGGGGTGATCTAGACGATTTGGCTTCACTTTTGGTGGAGATGTCGTCCATCTTTATAAACCGTCTATCAGCTGATGTGTTCAGGACCCTCGAGTCACTGAAGGTTCACAAACAACTTCACATGCACAGGAAACATCTTCGTGTCCATGTGAGAACTTTACTGGCACCACGATTAAAAGGGAATTATTGATTCACTTAATGAATCCGTGCTGGGATACATGTCCGCTGGCTAATTTGCTGAGGTCCTCTTAACTTGCCGTCGTGTACGGTTATCAAACAAGGAAAGAGAAAACATGCAGCGAACCACTTGGGCCCCAGATGCCAAAAATACCAGACAATTCCTCCGGGAAGATAACAGCAAAGAACTCGGCTCCAGAGGCCGGGAGACAAAAGCCCAACAAGAAGGAGAGAAGCTCAAACTCCACATACACTGGAGCCCAGAGTCTATCATGAACACATTAAGATATATAATAAAATATAACTTGATTTAACCAACTGTTAATAACTGATCACTTTCCCTACGCAATATGTTGCAGTTAATATTTAAAGAAATGTCACAAATACATAGTTTTATCTTTTAAAAACTGTCATTTAATCCTAAAACAGTTGTTCGACCGCGGAGGGAAACACATTCTGGGTTTTCCAGCAGCTGGATGGTGCATCTGAGTCTAGATTAAAGTACAATGTGTGTGTTGATACAGGAAACATGTCACACAATCAACAACAGTGTGGCTCACTATTGTGTTTTTTAATAGTTGGTGGACACAGTGGAATCTAAAGTAAACCTTCTCTCAGACCAGCATCAAACTCCTGATATTCTCCAAGTCTGTTGCATGAATGAATCTTTGTGTGTTTGCATCTGATGTCACTTGGCTCCGACCACAACGTCACCACAAACATCCAAATTCAAATTTAATTCCCGGCAATTATCTAATCAGGCAGCTCAACGCATGTGAGACTCGTCCAAACACCACACGAGTGTTTAGAACAACAGTGTTTAACTCGATTTGAGTCTCTTCGTAGATTGTGTATTTTTTTTTAATGAGCTCTTTTAAATTATAGGAGTATTATCAGTTGCTTCATGTTGGATCTCCGGCCCAGGAGTCGTCTCACCAGCAGAGCAGCAAAGCACAAGAACACACCAGATCTCTCAGAGTGAACTCAGGTACATGAGCGTGGCTCTGTCTGGTGGGTCATGAGCCGCGCTGCAGTGATGTGAGACACCAGCAGCTCTGTCCTGTCACTGAGCTGGGACGGCCCGGTGGCCTGTGGGCCGGACAGACATTGTTCAGCAGTGATGTCACCACTTCCCGTCAAAGCCCGGGCAAGGTGGAGGGGGTGCGTGTGTGTGGCCGGTGGGCGAGCAGGCCGGCCGGCTGGCGGGAAAAACACAAGGATCAGCAAAACTGTGTGACAAAGAGCTGGTCCACCGCCTGCAGCCATTCAGCTTCATTTCACAGTTTACTGTACATCACAGATCTGAGCACTGGGCTGACACAAGCTTCTCACCAAACCAGTTCATGTGTGTGTGTGTGTGGTGTGGGTGTGTGTCAGCGGTCGATGATGTGCTACAGCTGTAGCAAGTGTGTCAATGGGTGAATGTGATCAATGTAAAGCACTTTTGAAGGTCACGGACAAAAAAAGATTGCAAAGTAAAATGCAGCCCAACCCGTGTGATTCTCCGTTACAGTCAAACTTCGAGCAGAATGTGTCACATCTGCACATGAAAAACAGCCTCAACCTGCATCTGTTGCTTTAGTCTCGATGCAACAAATCGTGCAAAGTGGGAATAACAACACTTTCATGGTCTGTTCTTTACGAGTTGCTCTCAGTTGAACAAGTGAAAAGTGACAGATGAGGATGTGTGAACACTGAAAAGAAGGAAACCACAGTTCAAACCGTTTCTAGTTTCAACCACCTCTACACATCAGGACGATTCCTGAGTAAAGTGATTGACAGATTGTCTGTTTCCTCACTTATTAACGTGTGTGTGACGTCAAACATGACTCACTGAGGGAAATGAAAAAAGGAAAGGCAACTGGCAATGGGAGGGGGGGTCCTTCACAATTTATTTTCGAATGTTTAACTTCATTTAAAAAACTACTACTAAACTACACACACACACATACACTGTGAATTTGTTTCCGAACAAACTAACTTAAGACTTTTCATTTGTCTGGTTCTTTACCCATTTTTAGCCATGTCCAAGTTCCCAGATCTCAGTAATTACAAATCAATCCAAGGTTACTGGAACCGATAAAAGCAACGGCCGAAGTCAAATTAAACCCAGGTTGCAACGAGCCAGAGTTTTCCTTTAAAGGGTCTAAAAGCTGTCTACCGAGACCAGTCCTGCAGGGAACTGTGCTGTCCCACTGACAGACCCTGTGAGCCCATCAGGACATTCACAGCGTTCCTCAGGAAAGACGGAGGATTCAGTCTGTCCCTTGAGTGCAGGCCGACAGGAGGACATGTCCCACTGGGGGTTGTCACTTCCTGACAGTAGAATATCACAAACGTTAGGAGAAACCAAGCAGGCTGCTCACCCTCGAATTCTTCTCACTGAGAAACCCTTGACCGACGTCCAAGATGTGACCTACCCACTTCTGGAGCCGGTACAAATGTTGCCCCGGGCAACCTGACCCCTACAGACCAGGCTGCAGCAGCAACTTTAAAATCCACAGACAAGAGTGTTGCTTGAATAATGAAACAAACTCATCGTGTCATAAAAGAGCAGCGACGCCAGGAAGCACCCGAGAGATGCAAAGTGAAGAGTGGTTGTGTCTTTTCCTCTGAGCTGGAAGAGATGTCTCTGACTCAGGGAAGGATCAGATAACAGGAGTAGAGATGTAAACTGATTTGCAAGAAAGAAAATTGTTCTGAAATGGTTCTAAATGCAAAATAAAAACAGACGAAACCAAGATGCTGCACAAATGCTGCCATCTTGCACCAATGACGTCATTTGGAGCCAGGGTCTGCACAGTAGGGATCGGGGATTGAAGATTGAAACCAGTCACTTGGGTTAAGTCCGACTGGAATAAGCAGTTTCCCTGTTTCTCTCCAAAGCTGAGAAACACACTTAACAACACTTCTGATGCTCAGTAATCAAGAACCTGTGAATGGTTTGATTTATCTTTACACCAAGACACAAAGATATTCCCTGAGTGGTTTCAGGGGGGGAGTCTTGATGGAGCCATTTCATGACAAACAACATTCAGAGCCAGTTTCCTGAAGTCTTATCTTCTCAGGGCGGTTGCCAGGTTTGACATCATTGTGTTTGAACGGAGACCGAAGCCTTCGCTCGCTGACTGTCTCTGGAAACTCTGCTCGAGCCCATGACCCTAAAAAGAAATAAGCTCTCTGCCTTTTGTGTGATTCAGTGTCAAATCATTCGTGGGTTTCCAGTGTTCCCAGTCTTTATGTTAAATAAGCCACCAGCTCACCCAGTTGTGGTTGACATAAAGTAATTATATTGGCTGACTCTCCCTCTGTTGTTTATGATTGTAAAACCTTATACAGCCTTAATGTGGAATTCGTGATAAAAACTTTACTGAGAATCCGAACTAGGTCTCCAGAGAAGAGGCCGATTGTTCTAAAGAGCAGCAGAGCCGACGAGCGGCTCGCTGCTGTCTGCAGGCTGAAGGTCGACAAATCAAATGACTTTGTTTGAGTTTCATGTGTGCCTTTATTCTGGCGTTTCCTCAGAGGAAATTACTGATTACTGACTGTACAAATACACAGAGGTTACCTGGGATGGAATTTGAAAAGCTGAAATACTGGAATTGACCTTTCAACATCATTTTCACCTCATGTTGGGTCTGATGTGGGAAACTGTCCAATGTGTTTCAGGTTGGTATCAATAAAATCCAGAGGTCCACGAATATATAAAGGTTGAGATAAAGAAAGGCTCAAAATATATGCTATTTCTTAGTTTTCTGTAGGAAATAAAACTCATGTGATCATAGAATCAAGTTTATGTTGTTGTGCTCTGGTTAATGTGATGTTAAACTTGTTTGTGTATAATTCTGCAGCCGGTTCACAGACAAACTGTCAGTAAAACTGTTTTAACCTTGTTTACAATCACAGACGATGCACTTTAATGTCAGTGAAACATAAGGAGGTGTCATAGTTTCCTCCTTCCAGAAGGATCCATACTGCAAAGGACATAGGGCCTGTTTCACTGAATACTATTAGACATATTTACACTGGTGCATAACGATCCCTCAACCGTCAGAAAGTCAACACAGCAATTTAATCAAATCCTTCAATGAGCAGACAAACAAATCACGTTAACTTCCGTAAGAAGAGACTTTTCAGAACTCCGTTGAGAAATCGTGTTGTTTTGAACTTGCCTTGGATTTCCCAGATAGACATTAGAGACAGGACGTACTTTAAAGGGCCCAGGTGGAATATAAAAGGCTTGTGCTTGTTTCGGCCTAAATCAATTAAATTAAAAACCTTTACATTTACTGAAATCTAACTTCTAACATCCTGTCGAATCCTCAAACGCCATCGTCTCCTCCCACATCGCAGCATAAGGAGGGTCAGCAATTATAACCAGTTTTAATCACTTTGATTCACTAACTTGTGGAGACCTTGAGGTTTATATATAATAAAGTTAATGCCGAACTGACTATAAGACTCAACCAAATAGCAACGTAGCTCATGTCCTGTTATATTTCTTAAAACAGCTTTCCAACAACCAAAATAACTTTAAATTAGAAGATGTTTAAAGGAGTTCGGCGAGTTTCACCTACCTGTCAGTGAGTGTGGACTGTGTGACACTCATTGGGCTTCCCTGGCGAGTTTCCGAGGATTTCACCTGAATAACATGTTCACTATAAAATCCTGTTGTTAAAACGGCTCCTTCATTCTGTCTCCTCCGGTGTGAACGAGTCCTTACATCCAATGGAACAACGTTTAACTCCCGTTATTCAGCTGGGAGGGTTTGGTGGAATATACAAATCCCAGAGGAGCAAAAATAGTCAAGTTGATCAAAAGTTTATTATAAGGACGATAATTATATATATATATATATATATATATTAAATCCAAGGAGTTAAGAGAACTTTTATTTTCCTCTTTGGGGTGTGAGTATATTTCATCAGTCAGCTCCTGCTTGCTCCAGAAAACACATCTGGAAATGTTTCCCCCAAACTTTTCTTACATTAAACTCCAAAATCCAGAATTATTATCTTTTTAAATCACTATTCCTCCTCGGAAAAATCCTCCATGAAGAGTCTCAGTCGGGTTCCTGGAGTCCGAGGGAAAGTTACGTCAAAGTTCTGGCTGCAGGATCCAAAACGAACTTTATCCGTCCGGTTGTTTTTGACGCGACGTCCGGAGAGATTCCACAGATCAGAGTTTCTGAAGCATCCTCCTTCAGCTCCGTTAGTTTTATTCACCTTCCAATGAAGAGCTTTCCAGTGTGATGCAAAAGGAAAAAGGAAATGCTTCCTCTCTCTCTCTCTCTCTCTCTCTCTCTCTCTCTCTCTATCTCTCTCTCTATCTCTCTCTCTTTCTCTCTCTCTCTCTCGCCCCAAAAGACTCAAAACAGGAGGAAAACCCACCTTCCATCCCGTTGCGTTCAGGAGCTGCTCGTACATCACAAAACTCTCAGACTAGTGGTGGAAAAAGTACCAAATGTGTATAGCTTATAGGCAAAATCAGCAAACTAATATGTACTCGGGTCAATTAAGATGAAAGTTTTAGCATTAAAGAAGTGCCTTTGTAAAAGTACTCATTATGTAGACTGGCACATATGATATTAATATGGTTAATGGTATTCTATTGTTTAATCTTTACATTGAAAATGAGTTTTTTGTGCCTATTTACATTCAATAATTTCACAATATCAATATGATTGTGTATGGATTATATTTTCTATCACTAGCTACTGATGTAAATATAAAGTGTCCATTCTACAGCATATAAAACTAAAATTCAAACAATTTAGAGAAAACTGTGAAAATAATTTTATATTTCTATCAACAAATCATTTCAACTAAATCTGATCACTGGACCTTTAACTTTGGCCCGCTGCAGTTCGCTCTCCCGCATGTGGGTGGCAGCACCGCGTCCTCACTGTATGTACGCACCCCGACATCCTTACGAGGAAGAAGACGCCCCTCCATCCACAGAGCTAGCAGCCGAAGCTAAGCTAACACACAACGTAAACACTGGTGCACCGCGGCGGACACTGACACATTCCCCCGCCGTGACTTGTGTGCCTCCCCGCGCCTCGGTTCCTCGGATCCAGCCATGTGCGCGTGGATCTCGGATTTACCCTGAAGCTGCGCTGCCATCAGATGGTAAGAGATGGATGTGGCTTCACAGGGGAAGCAGCTAGCTTAGCCGTGCTATGCTAACAGCCTCCATCGCGAAGGGCTTTTCTCTGCGGGATCCGTCAAAACACGACGTTAGTCGGGGGTTAGGCCGAGGACCCGTGTCTGTTCTGGATGTTTTACTGGTGTGAGGTCGCTGCTCCGTGGACGAGGGATGATTTGATGGACGATCCGTCAGTCGTCGTCGTCCCCCCCCCCTCCCCCCGAGCCAGATTAAATAATCCTAATGTTTTTCTCCATGATCTCAAATAGCACAACAACATTATAAACACACGCGAGGTTTGTTATGGTTGGGATCGTCTGTGATCTTCTTTCCGTCGGTTGTTATCTGAGCTAAATGTTTTTATTATTGTGTGATTGGCCTTGTCCTCTGCTCTCCAGTGTTTTGTAGTTACTGGGTTGACCAGTGGTGGGCGGTGCTGTCAGTGCGAAAACCCAGTAGATGAGGTCCTGGTTTGTTATAGTCTGTTTGTCCAGCAGCTGATCCGTTAATTCAGATTCATAAATTGAGTTGACATCATTCTTTTCAGTGTATTTCAGCTGATATTATGTTTTTCTTACTGTCAGCAATTCCTACGTAAACGAAAAACAACAACGAATTGATCGAAATACAGGGAGTTGTTTGTGTTGCCTCGTATAACTGTCGTGCAGAAAATAGTGAAAATACTCAATTTTAAGTAAAAACAAGAAAGTAAACAACATCAGTGCACGTGTCCACGGAAAGTTAGAAATCAGTGCAGCACACTAACATTACAAAGTAAGAGTTGTGTATATGACTGTAAAAGGACAACTCCAACCAAAAACTAATATTAAGAACGCAAATAGATACTAAAAGATTAATGTATTAAATCAGTGAATGTATAAAGTAAAAATACATGAGTGTGGTGGAATTACAATTTGGAAATTAAAAGTGAAGTGTACTGAACTGCAAGGTGTAATATGCTTCAGAGTAAATCAACAACAGTCTATGTTTCTGACGGAGCTGCACGGACAAATGATGGCTATATATAAATGCATTCTTTAATATTTAGTTAATTCTTTAAAAAAATCACACATACCTGAATATAGCTTATATAAACAGGCCTCTGCACTGCTTCCAATATCTGAAGAGCTGAGCAAGACTTTGTTCATGTGTCTGGAAACAACCAGAACATTAAACCATAAACGGATGCAGTGAGGAAGTTTGTCTTTTCTGACTGAGTGTTGCAATTTATCAATTCATTTTGGTGATTTATTCTTAATTAACAATAAAAAGAAAAGCTAAAATGATAAAAACATTATACAACGTTTATATTCATCTCTTCTCCTCCTTCACACAGCAGGTTAACGAGGTTTCATTGGTCCTTTACTCATGTTTTGCTTGAAAGCTGCATAATTGATGCTGATTTGCAAATTAATTACTCCGAGCAGTTCACTGGGGGGAAAAGTTTCTTTATGGGGGAATAGATTCAATTAAATTCAAGTGCACTTAATTAAAATGCATCAAGGTTCCCCCCATCAGAAAGCACCAGGTTCACTCCTCTCGTGAGGCTCTTAAGGATAACACACACACAGAGCCTGTGACTCGGAGAGGAAACCACCAGCAGCACTATGGTTTATGGGAACTGTTTTGTTCATAAATGCATTATTGTCGTCTCTCCACTCAGCCAATGATTCAGCTGGAGAAACCAGTGCTAACTGGTACCATGCCAGTGGTATGGCCCACCATCCTTGACCTGGGCAGGGATGAGTGCAAAAGAATACTCCGTAAACTGGGTAAGATTATTCATTCTTGTAAAGATATATTTGACTGTCACTTCTCCTCCTCATGAACGAGGTGGTTGACGTGTGTTTCTGTGTTTCCCAGAGCTGGAGGCCTATGCCGGGGTCATCAGCGCACTGAGAGCCCAGGGAGACCTGACCAAGGAGAAGAAGGACCTTTTAGGAGAACTCACTAAAATCCTCGGGTAATGGTTCCCCCACATGTTCTAAAGCTGGATGAGTGAGGGGAACATTCTTCAAATTTTAAACACTAATGTTGTTTTGTCCACCGTCTTCCTAGAATCTCCACTGAGCGCCATCGTGCAGAAGTTCGCCGAGCCGTCAATGATGAACGCCTCACTACAATTGCTTATCAGTGAGTAAACAGCTGATGCTTGAGGGTCATTTATCATGTGCATAACGTTATGAGATGCAGCACATTGATTGAGCAGATTGATTTATTATCTTGTGTGTTATATTCTATTCTTGTGTAATTTCACTGAGCTAATGAAACACTTTAAATGGCATCCTCATTAGTGCAGATGATTTAGTTGCAAGTGGTCATTAACTGCACAGATCGGCTCTGAGATGATTGACTGATTATCAGCAGGTTCAGATGTTAATGGAACGAGGAAGAGAAGAAGACAATATTAACATTCAGAATGTATTGTTTAATTTAAGTAAGGTTAACTGCTGTATTTTTGATTCATCCTAAAGGGGTTAAAACATGATATTGGCTCTTTTAAATATTCATCCGATTCGTTTAAACATTTGTGTATTTTTGTAATAGTAAAAGTTAGTTTCTATCTGTCTCTTCAGAATAAACAGGACACGTTTACTCCAACAAATATGAGCTTATTGTTCCTCTGATTCCCTCTGGGCTGTGAATTGTAGGATCTAAATGGTGCGTCACCTCTTTTTCAGCATGTCCGGTCCTAACAGCTCGTCTGAATGGTCCATCGAAGGACGCCGGCTCGTTCCCTTGCTGCCGAGGCTGGTCCCTCAAACAGCTTTTACTGTCACTGCTAACGCGGTGGCCAGCGCCACGGCCAATCAGAACGCCTCCCTTCTGTTGCCGGCTGAAACAGGAAACAAAGAAGGTAGGTCAGAAACACCTTTTTTCTGGACTGAGGGCGTCTTGAAACCAATTAGACCTTAAATGAAATGTTTCATTCCCTCCCCTGCAGTGGTTGTATGTTACTCCTACACAAGCACCACCTGCACCTCCACCAACGCTACATCCACCAGCGGAGCGATGGGAGTAGCGATGAAGTCACCACGACCACCCAGCCCTTCGTCCAACGTGGTGGTGCTGCCGAGCGGGAGCACGGTCTATGTGAAAAGTGAGTCTCAACTTCATTATAGGTTTTATATCAAATGGAAATAGACCCGATAGTAATTAACAATCAAATAATTATAGTACATTTCATATCCTTGGTTTTTGGACTTGTTGGCGACTGTGATGGACAATTTCACTATTTTCTTGTTGAATAAACCAATTATTTCATCCCAGCCACCTCCTGACCTTTGACCTTCCATTTCCCTCCCAGGTGTGAGTTGTTCTGACGAAGACGAGAAGCCTCGCAAGCGAAGGCGAACCAACTCGTCCAGCTTGTCGCCGGTGATGCTGAAGGAGGTTTCCAAGATTTCTCCGCAGATTTCCAAGAGCATCACGGTGCCAATGGGCAGCAGCCCCAAGATGAGCAACATCATGCAGAGCATCGCCAACTCGCTGCCGCCCCACCTGTCCCCCGTCAAGATCACCTTCACCAAGCCGACCATCCAGACCACCAACACCACCACGCAGAAGGTGAGTCCCGCTGCTTGGTCACATTTCTCACGCTGCTCCAGAGTTCAAACGTCTTTCTGCTCCATCAGGTGATCATCGTGACGACTTCCCCGAGCTCCAACTTCGTGCCCAACATCCTGTCAAAGTCCCACGCCCACAACGCCGCCGCCTTGTCCAAGCTGGGCGCCTCCACCATGCTGACCGCGCCCACGCAGAAACAGACGGTGGTGTTCCCCTCCACCAACCCCACCACCGTCGCCGTGACATCAGTGGTGTCCTCCAGTCCGTCGGTGGTCATGTCAACGGTCGCACAAAGTAGGTCCAACAAACGTCACGTGTTCGATTCCAAGAAACTTTATATTTTCATTTGAAGGCACAGTTTGATAATATGAGCTTTTTCCTACCGTCTCTAATGTCTCACCATCAGTGTTCACTGCCGTAGGTTCTGGTTCTTCTGCAGTGAAGGTGGCGTCCGCCCGACTTCCTTCACCCAAGACACTGGTGGGCTCACCCACTCAGATCCTGGCCCAGTTCACCAAACAGCACTCACCCAAGCACCTGCAGCAGGGCTCCCCTCTAGGAGTCACCGGCATCGGTCAGACCCAGGTCACCTCCTCCTTACCTGGAACCAAGCCGACCATCCAGATCAAACAGGAGTCTGGTAAGGATGCATCACATGATGGTTCTTTCTTCCTTCTTCTGTTTCTCTTTATTTCTTACTAGATATCAGGTTTTTCTTTGTGTCTCTGGATGTAAGATCCTTTTTTTTTAAATGACTACTCTGTAATATCTCTGTATTTAAGTAACTTTAGACACAAACATCTCTAATTAACTGTATTGTTTGTGTGCAGGAGTGAAAATCATCACCCAGCAGGTTCAGCCCAGTAAAATCCTGCCCAAGCCTTCGTCAGTGGCTCTGTCCGGCAGCAGCTCCTCTCCCATCATGGTCGTCAGCAGCAACGGAGCCATCATGACCACCAAGCTGGTCACTCAGCCCACAGGTCGGTCCACTTACACCCCCCCGTGAAACCAACTCTAATCCTGTTCATCTACAGCCAGTCTGCTTCACTACTGTATTCTCACGTGGGCTCACTCTGCACACAGCCTCCCAGGGAACCTACACCCGACCCACTGTCGGTACCAACATCGGAGCGAGAATATCAGCCGCTGGCGGGGGGGCTACCTACGTGAAGACCACCAGCGGCAGCATCATCACCGTCGTGCCCAAGTCGCTGGCCACTCTGGGCGGGAAAATCATCAGCAGCAACATCGTGTCCGGTGAGTTCGACACACAGTTGTGTAACAGTTCGATATCTGTATCGCTCCCTGCAACGTGTTGTGGTTAAATGAAATGTGGTCGTCCCTCCTCCACAGGCACGACGACGAAGATCACGACCATCCCCATGACGTCCAAACCAAATGTCATCGTGGTTCAGAAAACAACGGGAAAAGGAGCCACCATCCAGGGGCTGCCGGGCAAGAACGTGGTCACCACACTTCTAAATGCTGGGGTCAGTCAAACTTTAGATTTAAGAGCTTTGGTCCAGATTATTCCTTCGTCATCAGTTCTTCTTTCCATATTACAGCATGAACATTAGAATGAGGGAGTTCTCTGTAAGAAATTGTATTGTTGTGTGTTTATTATAATTTCTACATCTCATTGAAACTCATTAGTTTCAGATATTTGTAGAGATAATTAATGAAAATTTAGTTTTTCTATGAGTATTTTAATGTTAAAAGTAGTTTTTTAAGGGGATTTTCTATCTGGGACAAAACAATTATATAATACATTTCAAAATGTACATGTTAAATAATCTTTTAAATGATTCTGAGGTTGTGAGCATTTGTTTGTAAAGAAATGAGGCTGGGTGACTTTCAGCCCTGCAGTGTTAGAAATGTTGGACCCTGTTGTTTTTGATTCTACCACTTGGTGTCGCCAAATTCCTTGATAACCTAAATCCCACATGTGCTACGTGTAACTGCTTTCATTGCAGAGACATACGTGTGTTTCTGCTTTGACGCAGGGTGAGAAGAGCCTACAGGCCATTCAAGGGACCAAGCCAGCGATCATCACCGCCTCCAGACCCATCACCAAGATGATCGTCACCCAGCCCAAGGGCCTGAGCACTGGTTCCCAGGCCACCGCCACCAAGATCATCCCGACCAAGATCGTCTACGGCCAGCAGGGCAAGACGCAGGTGACACATCTCCACCAGCCAATCAGACGCTTCTGTTTACTGAAGCAACCAAACAAGAGTTTATCTTTTAGATCATTTTACAGTTGTAGGTGAAATTCTGTAGAAATCTGTGAAAATGAGAACAAACGAGTGACGTGAGGTTCGTTCTGTGATCTGCACATTCAGTCACGAACCTGGTGACACCTGCACACGAGAGGTTTTCCAGAGAAGTGAGAGTTTTTAATTAAATGCAGTCACGTTGACACAGAGGAGAGAAATCCCCCGTTCTTCTGGCTGAACAATGTACACAGGGGCTTTAAAGCTGAACTTTCCTCTTCCTCCTCTTTTACTTCCCTCATCCAGCGAGAGAGACGGCTCTGAGCCGACTGAAGGTCAAACAGCTGTAGAGCGTCTGTCTCCTGCAACTCGATCGTGTTTCTGACATTAAACCTGATATTCAATATTATTTTGGCCTGTTTGAAACAAAGCAACAAGCTGTAATCACCATACTGACCTATCACCACCTTCTAAAGTCGATACAGGGAAGACGTTGGCTTGTAGTAATTGTGGTAGTCTAGATTTTCACACGTCAACTTTCAGCAAAGCGAGAAAAGTCAGTGGGTTCGATTCCAGGGTTTAATTACAGGTCAGGTGTGAGCAGTGAAACCACAGACGTGTCTTCACTTCCTGGGGATTATTATGTCTATTTTTGGAGAGGTAACGAGGAGCTGAATGCTTCTGTAGAAATTCTTATATTTCAGACGATCAACTTCTCGTCCTGCGGTGTTTCTCTCTGACTCTTTTAGGGAATCAAAACTTATCAGGATATATGTTTTCAGGAAGTGAATTTCATCGTGCTACTTTCAAGGTGGTTTTTCGCTCAGAGATGAAAATAGGTCGTAGCCGTCAAACGAGCCTCGTGACATTAGATCGTAGTATTTATTACGCTCGCTAACTTCCTCTTGTCCATTCACAAACAGTGAGTCATTGTTTTTAAAGCCAAACTCATCAGTCGATTGTCATATTTAGTCTGAATTCAACATCACAGCTGTGTCTTTGTATGAAATTAATATTGTAAAAAATATCAATTCTGCTTTACCAACACGTTATTTTTTTTCTTTCCAGGTTCTCATCAAGCCCAAGCCAGTTTTCCAGACGGCGGTGGTGAGCGAGCAGACCCGGCAGCTGGTCACCGAGACGCTGCAGCAGGTGACCCGAGCTGCAGAAGTGGGTCATGTTCTGGCCTCCTGCTCGGACGGGTCCTCGAAGGACGAGGTCGCCAGCTTCACGGAGGCCAGCAGCTCGGCAGGCGAGGCCTCGCACGGCAGCGTCCAAGGTATCCTGCTCCTCTTCTTCTCCTTCTCAGGGGCACTGGATCAGAGATGAATTATTTGTTTCCTTGTGTTTTTCTTCTTTCACAAGAACATTCACTCTATAAACCCTTGATCCCGTCATTCCTCAGAAATGCAGCCTGTAGTGCAGCTGTTCTCCTCCAGGGAGCACGAGTGGACTGAGCAGGAAGTATCGGTGGAGTCCGGCCCCACTATCATCTACCAGGAGGTGACAGGCGGGGAATCCCAGTCAGCGGCTTCCACTATCAAAGCTCTGCTGGAGCTGCAACAAATTACTGGTGAGCTTTTAATGTCGGGGAACACCTGCAGTGTAAACAAACCGATTATCACCTGTGAGCTCTGCAGAGGATTCCAGCTGTCACCAGCGTACGAGGCTCTGAATCTGTCAAAAACACCCTAATACATCACACGCCTTTAACTTTAGTCCTTCAGCCTTAAGCAAAGAAGATTTAAAGGTTTATTGGAAACCACCTTTATAATCTTTATTTATACAGCACTTTACAACATCAGATTGCAAATAGCTTGACCAGGCATCATTTAAAACAAAGGAGTCATTAAATCATCAGAATTCAAAGATAATTCAGATTTGTTTTAGATTCAAGTAAAAGAAAAGGTCTGATAGAAGTTCGCCTGCGTCAGCCGACCTGATCTCATCGGGCAGATTGCTCCAGAGCCTCGAGGGGTAAACACTCCGTCCCCTTCTAGTTTCAAGCCAAGCTGCCATCAAGCAAATATTCCTGGACTTTCTGGAGCTGCTAAAGTCCAAAGAAACTTCCAGCCCACTGTAACAATGTGTTTTTACCATGTGACTCTCACACTGAGCTCATTGTGTGACAAACCTGTAGAACTGGGTTTGATGAGCAGAGATAAGAGCTGAGTGGAGTATTTAGGGGTGGGGAGGGGTTTTAGAGTTCTGAATGTAAAGTCCCTGTAGAGATGATCGTGAGAGATCCGGTTATTTTAATGGAAGTTTTCCTCGTTCGTTATCGTCAACCACCTTAAAAACTTCTTATGATCTCTCTGTGTTAACCACTAAAATATCTATCAGGTAAAAAGCTTTTTATTTACCTGAACTACAGAGAGAAGCATTCGACACAGGATCATATTAGTGTCACATGTTTATTCCTAATTTTATCATTTATTTTGACATTTTCCATCATATTTTGTTAAGAAGATTCACAGTTTTCCCAGATTTTTGGCCCCATTTTAATTTCCCTTTGCTCATTTATCAGTTTTCTTGATAAATACGCCTCTGGGCATTTATCAGCAGTTTCACATTGTTGCCTTGAGTTTAAGATTTAACAGTGATTTAATTCTTAGTCACTAATTTACAATAATTCAACTTCGACATCGCCGTTTTTAAGGAGTAATAAATAAATGCATCATTTCCTGCACAGATGTTTCATATCAAAAGTCTTCCAGTGACTCAGAGAGCATCATCCCTTCATTTCCTTTAATGTGAAACATTTTCTGAAAAATAGAAAAGTGCCACGTGTTGGTTTTGTAGTCAATCGCATGTTGTTGGAGTGGACGTGTTTCTCATTAGATTTCATATGACGTATCCTTTTAATACATTTTCCTTCTCCATAGAACAAATCTGATTTAGCTTTTCTATTGTTTACATCCATGTTTACTCAGAGGCTCTATTCTTGTTCACTGTTTTATACACCGTAGGGATCAGTGTGACCCCTCTGTTAAAAACACTGCTCCAGGTTAACTTAACAGGAACAGTACATTAGAAACTGCTGAGCTTCGTTTGTGATCATTTATGGATTTGACCTGAACTGCTGCTATGTTATTATATAATAGTGAAGGAGAAGGGCGAGGCCAAACTGCGGCAGCACACTATCGACCTGAGCCAGCTGGCCGTGCCCATCCAGCTGACCCAGGAGAAGAGGCCGAGCGCCGAGTCGTCCAGAGCCTCCACCTCAGAGGCCGAGCCCAGCACCGAGTTCCTGGCGACAGGTACGACTGCTCCTGCTGTCACATGACGGACTATTCAACACCGAGCTCGCCCTGATTTGCTCTGTATCGTAACGTGAAGATCACCTGACACCTGGACTGTGATTCCAACAGGTAAAGTCAGCAGAGTTGGCGAGGATCACAACTTCAAACCAGCCGCCGTCTCCGCAGCAGCTGCAGCTTCACACGTCAGCCACATGGTGAGGGTCAGAGCTCAGGAAGATGTAGTTTCAATTCAAAGTTGAGGAGTAAGTCAGCTGATTGTGAAACTCTCAATCCGAGAGACAGTTGTGCAGAAGTGAAAAAGAAACCAATCGATTATTGCACCTTTCTTTCCTTTTAATCTCCATGTTAACACCCCATATTTGTCCTGACACTCCTCGTGGGACTTTTCTAAGATATCTATGTTAATCAGTCCCAAATTTATTCTGGAGCCTTAGTTATTTGATTATGTGAACAAGTAGTTTTTTATCTTGATGCCCTGAAGTTGTCATGGTGTTAGACTCCTCCCTCTGTTCTCCTGATGCCGTCCCTCACTCGGCGTCTTTGTGACTCTTCCAGGCGTCTGAGAGTAAAACTGTGTTGGAGGTGGGGGATCTGGAGGGCGACACCTTGGACCCTCAGACCGGCTTGTTCTACCGCTCCTCTCAACCAGCGGCAGATCCCGTGAAGCCGACTTCCAGCTCGGTAGGTGCTCAGCCGCCGCCTGTGAGCCAGGCAGAGGCCGAGCAGAGCCGGAACACCTCCACCTCCATCTCCACCACCACCAAGGCACCACCACCGCCACCTCAGCTGCAGAGCAAACCTCAGATGAGCCAGCCCTCCTCTTCCTCCTCTTCCTCCACTGCCTTCCCCTCCACCCCCCCTCTGACCAAGAATCTCCCCAAACTCAGAGAGCAGACTCTGCCCAAACCCCAGACCCTAACCCAGAGCCCTAAGGACCGGCCGCTGCCTGCACCAGCCCAGTTAGTAGCCAAGGTCACGACCCCGAGCACGCCGACCAAGCTCCTGGTGACACCGCAGCTCCCCAAGCTCCAGCAAGCGCCCACGTCCCACCACAGACCCCTGCACACGCCCATGTCCCACCCCCCTCCACTGCAGGCGCACCACCCTGTCAGCACGGTGTCCAGTCAGGTGAGCGGTCGTACCACTAAACCCTGTGGGGGCACATTCTGCTGTGCACACACGGCAATCGAACATGTTTCATATTGACCTTGATACAAACCTCTGATTAATGTTTTTACCTCAGGTTGCTGCTCTGCTCTGTTCTCCATCTCTGTGATTTGACAAAATAACTAATTCGTTAATATCAGCAGCTGCACGAGGAACGTTCTTCATGGTTTAATAAACGTAACGATTAATAGCAACTGACTGATATATGGTTTTAATAAAACTATAAATGCAACTGTATGTTGCAGCCTGAGGGTTTTGCACTGTGTTGTTCACGTCTCTGACATGCGGATGTAAATGAATCACAGCAAGAGAAGTGGAAACGTCACTGAAATGAATTCACTTGTTTGCTCCGACAAACATCTGCTCCATAAATCCGGTGTCCTCCTCAGGGAGAAGAAAACATATGTTCTCTGGTTATGGAGAAAACTGCTGCTGAAGTTTCCTTCTTTTCAAACTTAGAAACATGAACCACGCTTCTTGTCCTGAATCTTATCGCCTCTTATAGGTTAAATAGCTCATAAGCTTATTATTCTGATACTGATCAGTATTATACATCAATTAATTGTGTCAGTGTATATTTTTAACAATTTGACAGTAGATTAACGATATATCTTTTTGTTTATCCTCATTAAATTGCCTTCCACCACAGCAGCCGATCATCACACAGAGCGCCACTGTCACCAAGATCACCTTCGGCAGCTCCCACCACTCATCGCCGGTCTTCAGCAGCGCAGAGGCCACCGCCAAGCTGGTCCCCGAGTCCAGCTCCGGGCCCCCGGGAGCCAAACCCTCGGTGTCCGACATCCTGAAGATCTCGATGATGGAGGCGGAGATCGACCCGAGCACGGAGCCCATGGTGGTGGACTCCTCCAGCGACTGCGGCCCTCTGGGTAAAGCCCTGGCGGTGCAGGCTGTGTCCGGCACGCTGGACTCGGGCCAGTTCATCAGCAGCTCCGGCGCCGCCATGCATCACTCCCACGCCAAGACGCAGCAGTTCAGCTGCATGCCGGGCCTCACTGCACAGAGGAGCAAGGCCGACCTGGAGGTAATCGAGGTGAGATGTGTATCACATAAATAAATATGTCGGCAATAAATTACTGAGCTCAGTTTACAGAATGTGTTCAGTTTACTACGGGCTGCTCTCAGTGTGGATCTGCTCCTCGTCACAGAGCAAACGTTTCATGAACATCTTCAGTATCTTATAAAACATGTTTGGATGGAGTCGAACCTTCAACTGTAAATAAAGATTGTAGACGTGTCTCAACCTCCTCCTGAACTAAAATATCCCAGATCCGAACGCTGCCATTTTGTGCTTTTGGGGTCATTTGGAGGCGGAGTCTGCACAGAGGTGATGGTGGAGTCAGTGACCAATCAAGAGTCAGTCTCAGCTGTCAATCATAACTTTTCCAACTGTTTTTACATCATCAAATAGCCTCCTCCATGTTAGCCAAACTAAAAAGTAAAATTACAAAAATTTAAATATGGGGGGGGGACATCTTGATTGACAGCTGAGACTGACTTGTGATTGATGTCATCAGACCAAGATGGCCGTGTTCTTATACAGGATATTGTGGCTTCACTTCTGGAGAGTGGAACTTCTGAAGGAGTTCGATACGCGGTGTCTATCTTTATTTTCCATCTATAGATCTATGAATACAGAATCGTATAGTAAATGATCAGCTCACTGACCCTGTCTGTGTCTGACCGAGCTGAAGCGTGACTGGAAGCCTTGATGTGACTAACACGTGCAGGTGATTCCTCAGTACTCCATCCTGCCGGACTCCAGCCAGTCCAACGTGGTGGTGGAGCCCAGCGGCTTCCTGGAGATCACCAACTACACCAGCCAGCAGCTGGAGGAGGACAGCCCCATGGAGCAGGAGGTGGACAGCAGCAACGACGAGGCCGCCGCCGCCAGCCCCCCCGACCAGCCCTAGTGTCTCCCCACACGGGACGAGACACCTCGACTGAGGCCTCGGACCCGGCAGACAAACACCCACTGGTTGTTTGTCTGAGAGAATGTTATCAGTCGTGTAAAATATGAAGTTGTTCATAATAAGCCTAGTATTATTTTTCCTCCTCCCCACAAACTAAGGGCACATGTGGTTTTTATTGGCAGCGAGATGTGCTGCTCGTAAAACATGTGGGAGTGAGGTGAAAGGATTCCGACGGGTGGACAGATCCTCTCAGAACCGACCTGCTGGTTCCAGCCTGTTCACTTCGTTCCTCACAGGACTTTGTGAGACATTCACACGATTATAAGATGATTTGTTTGGTGCAGTGTCAAATCATCACATTCCACAAACACACTTTCCACCAGCCGGAGGTCGTCCAGTGTTTCAATTCACGTTAAAAAAAAATCATGTTACCCAGCAACATGTATTTTTGTAGAAAGTGTCTCAGCTGTTGGTTTTTCTTCTGTGGACGAATCAAAGGTTTTAAATCATGAGATGAACTCTGTAACGGTGGATTTAAAAGTTTCTGTAGAAAGAGAAGCTGGAGCCGGAGGAGCCACGGGCGAGTCCCGGAGGAATCATCGAGTCCAACATTATGTGTTACTGCTCATTTCAAGTGTAAAAAAAAATACAATGAGTAGGAAATGTACCGTTTTTCTTTTTCTTTTGTAATATATATTCTGGAGTTCAAAAAAGTTTGCTGTGAAAATGTCACCACGTATATGAATTTGCATAGTGAGTTTGAACTATGCATTTCTTTTATACCTTTTCAAACTAGACGACTTGTTGAGAGGAATCATTTAATCTGCACAATAAATCGGCTCAGTAGAACCTGTCGGTTTGTTTATTGGTTTTAAAGGAAGTTCTCAAAATTCACCTGAAGCCGTTAAGATGATGTTATTCTTTAAAATGTTTGTGGTTTCATCATATCAGACGTTATGGTGCGTTTTCTTATCAGGATCAAGTTTTAGCTTCTGTTTTTGGTCTTTACACGAAACTTTCCTGACAAAAACTATAATATTCATTGTGAAAAGAAACACACTCAACTTCTAAAACCTGGATCTGAAATCATCAGCAACCAAAAGTTAATTCTCCACAAGAATATTATGAATACATGGTCTCTGTGTGCAATGTTTATTTAAGTCACAGATATTTAATGTTTGACTAATTAAAGTGTTAAAAGACCTTTTCATTCGAGATCAAACTTGTAAAAATCTCTCAAACTATAACACTGGTTTATGAAAACACATACATCAGAGTTTATAGAGTTTCGTGAGCTGTTCTTTGGACGCACACTTCACGTGTTATATATCTGCTTACACTTGGCCTCACATTTGCTCAGGCAGCCAAAAAGAGCTGTGGAATTTATGTTGGCTCCTACTGGCAGATATAAAAATATATTTATTGCGTTATAAGGATCATGTGAGCCAGGTTTCATGTTTACTGGCCTCTCTGCTGTTGTAGGATTTTTGCACACTTGTAAAAAAAACACACACACACACACACTGTTGAGTTCAGCTCCTCACAAACACTTTTCTCTCCTCATGTTGAAAGTGATCCAGTGGGCTCCTGGGGGCCGGTTGGCTGTGATTGGCTGGAATCGACCACAGAACATGTGGCTCTGTTTAGGAGCGTGCTGACTTACCATCCTGCACCCCGCTCAGATCATGGTGTCGGGGTCCCAGGGGGTTACACGCTCTGCCTCCGCCCGCTCTGCTGACTCACCTGAGAAACAAGGAGAGAGAGTCTGTGTCACATCAGTGTTTCAGGATCGGAGTTCAGAGTTAATCTGCATTTTCCATGTCAAAATATTTAAAATACTATATAATAAAATACTTAAAAGTAATGAATTTAACACAGTATGTTCTCCAGAGGATGAAATCTGATAAGATAAAGTAAAAAAGATCTTTATTCATCTTCCTCAGGGGAAATTCACACCAACAAGTAACCGTGCAAAAATAGAGAGTCCAAATGAAATATAAATATTATGTAAACCTGTGAGAATTGTCACTGGAGCTCATTCTGTGAATCTAGAAATGGATGTTAACCACTCAATGAATTTATCTGTATCCATGGATCATTATGAACACTTATTGTCGAAACATAACTTATGTTTCAAACATCTTTCCAAGGCTCAAACAGTCCATTTAAATTCAAACCAGCTGCAAACACAAATATCAGTTCCCAAATGTTTGTTTGCAGGATTACTCAAAAACTACTGAATAAATTTCCACAAAACTTAGGGAAAGGAACCAAGAAAGAACTCAAGAAAGTTGGGTGCAGATTCATTTTCTTTTACATTGGGGTCCATCAATTTCCCAGAGAATAACTCTGGAATATTTTTGCGATTCTGTTAGCAGGATTACTCAAAAACTACTTTCCATGCCATTTTCGGAGCGATGGGACATTATGGAGCAGATCTGGATAAACAGGCCGATGCAGGAGTTTTATTTTTTACTTTCTTCAACATTGTGGGACGGAGCATTAACCTCCATGGAGGTGCTTACTCTCTGAGGGGCCCTGATGCTTCTCTAGGGGTTTCTCTTTCCCAAGCAACATAAACATCCACCTCTCCCTCGTTCTGATCCCACTGGACTTCTGCAGGATTGAGGTGAAAGGTCAGAACTTTACTTGGTCGAGCTTCAAGTTTAACTTTCTCTTCACTTCTCCCTCGTTTATATCGTGTTCCAGCAGAAAATTGAATCCACTGGTTTCAAACAACCGTTTCCTGTTGCAGTCAAATATGTCAGGAGATGGAAGTAACTGATGCAGAAGTCTGAGCTGTCACTGGGCCAGTCACTGGGCTGTCACTGGGCCAGTCACTGGGCCGTCACTGGGCGGTCACTGGGCTGTCACTGGGCCGTCACTGGGCCAGTCACTGAGCTGTCACTGGGCCGTCACTGGGCCGTCACTGGGCCGTCACTGGGCCGTCACTGGGCCGTCACTGGGCTGTAAATGGAATGTTTTGAATTCTACCGCTATGTTCTCATCGATAGAAAACCGCTGATGGAGACTTTCTCAGAAACCAAACCCGTCCAGCTGCTCTTGACGCCTCTCTGCTGCGTTTCACCAGGAGACAGATTGTGTTGTTCCTCCCGATCGCTGTGTAGCTGTGACTGTGTGAAGGAGTTTTTTCCTCCGACACATTCATCACAGGGGCCGGAGCAGCATTCCTTCTGCTTGAGTTGACTTGATTTCATTTCAGCTTCAGTTAGTCAGAGAGCGTTCAGGATCGCTCTTTATTTATTTCTCAGTGTTTCTCAGACACTGGCTCCTCTTGTGTGAGAAGTCTAGTCTCAACAAAACAAAGGTTTATTTCAGTGGAACCATCAGGAAGTTTCCCACAGGTTAGACACACAGAGAAGAGTCACAATGAGTTCTTTAACCTGACGTCTCAGTGTGTTTGAAATCTGAGGCGTCTGTGATCGAGCTTCACTTAGCTCCAACAAGGAGGTTGTGTTTTCAACCTTCTTCTGATATTTATCAGTGAGTAAAATATGATCCAAATAGAAGCGTAAATCTAGCAACTTTTGATATTTTCATTGGTTGATAGCCTGAATGATAAATAAGGTGAAATTGACTTTGATTGTTTAACAAATGTGACATATTTTCTGTTTCTATATAAAACTGTTACATTTATTCCTCTTGAGCAGATACACGTAGTTTAAGGGTAAAGTACATTTTACATTGTTTCCACAGTTAAGGACTGAGTCAAATAACAAATCATATTCAGACCACTTCCTTTATATCTGCACTATAATTGTGTGAGGACTTGTTTGAGAGACATTCTAGTTTCAAGTCATGTTCTTGCTCAGTTTATTTCTCTGTTTTGGTTTCATACAACCAGTTTCTAACTTTGTTCGTCTAGTGTTCGATGCTGAGACTCGATGATGTTGGACGAACACACAAGAGATCGATAAAGTTATTTCAGGGGAACATGAGAACGTGTGAGGGTCATCAAATAGTTGCTGAGGTTGATGTGCTTGAAGAAATTATAGAAGTCTTCTTCTATTACTATTTCTTAAAATCTTGATGTTGGATGATTTATTCTGAGCTGGAACTCTCCAATCTGAACAAATAAAACCAAACCTTTCTCTTTTTTGGATCAACCCTCCCTTCTCCAGAGCAGTAAAACTTCAGGCCTCCTTCTTGGGAGAGAGAAACTTTCACAATCCTGTTTCGACTGCCAGACAAACTTATACGCGATCCGGTTCTCCTCGAGCCTAAACACACGCTGACATCAACGCAGAGGATAAATAAACTCTCCAGCGTGTGTGTGCACAATAAAAAAGGGAAATTCTGCAGATTATGAAGTTTATCTCACGGCCACATGTCCCAGAGTTTGCTCATAAAACAAACAGCCCGAGTCCAAAGTGACTCATCCTGTGCTCTCACAGACACGAAAGGTGCTGGAGCGACCTCAAAGCAAGTGGAGTGAATGTGTCTGTTATTTCTTTCTGGAGAAACAGCAGATGCAGGATGTTCGATTCCGTTGTCCCGAGGTGGGCAGCACGTTTCGCCCGCTGCCCTCCTGTTGTTGTCGAGCAGCTGATGAGTGGCACAAACAACAACAACAACACCACTATCCACATGGAGTGAGCGGAGAATTAAACTTCATGTAACTACGGAAAACAAACCGTGCCCTCTGACCTTTTCCCATGGTCCCTGGCGGTGGATGGGGCTGGTGAGCGAGCGCTTGAGTGGGAGCGCTGGGATTAACGGGGATGAGTGATGGGATGATCTGTCTGCTCTCTGGAGACGGCGGAGCAAGGCACAGGCGATCGCACACAAACACACACACAGACGTCCTCCATCCATCTGCACTGATAACGACCCAGAGACGAGACTGAACCACGATTTACATGTTTAAATCATCTGAGTCCAGAAAGAAAGATGGAAGACGTCTCAATCTGAAGGAAACAGAGACGTTATTCATGTTAGTTTGTTGTTATTATATTTATTCAAGATAAAAACAACACAACCAACAAACACGTCACTAAATTACAACAATTCCACAAAATATTAGAAAACTGAAATTACAAATTCACTCCTGAAGAGCTCGTGACATATCGAAGACATTGACATTTTCTCTTTAGACCAGAGTTGTGTCTTATTTTAATTTATGCCACATAAAACCAAAATCAGTCTTCATTGCATAAATATATTGTATACATACTGAATTGAATATCTTTTATTTCATATTTTACTTACTTTTACTTACTTTTGTGGCCATTGATCAAGCAATTATTCTTTTTAGTTGGTTCTTCTTCTTCTACTTCTTCTTAAGTCATTATGACTGATCAATAACCTTATTAATGAAACACATCAAAAATTATTTATATTTACTTACAATATATTACATTTGTATCAATGACAGCTTCTATAATTTTAGGTTGTTCTTATCCAACTTTGTTTAAATGTTGATTATTCTGCTACATTGGGTTTGAATTTATATTATTTAATCACAACAAATGTGGTGAAACATTATGATTGACAGGTGAGACTGACTCGTGATTGGTTGAACTCCACTCAACGGTGGCGGCAGCTGTATCTCAGATATCATGGCTTCATTTTCATAGAGTGGGGCAGAGAAATATTTTTTATTTAAAGTTAATCTATGTTACTCAATATTTTGAGTTGTTGCTCAGACACAAGAGGACGAATCTGCTTTTCCCTTTCTTCTCACTTTCTGTTCTCCATGACTCAGCTCATTCTCTCAGTCCTGCAGCTACAACACGATTCTCTTTTATCTCAGCGTGACTGAAGTATGATAAACACAGGTTAACGTTCACCAGTGACTCCCAGCGCGCTCACACAGACGAGGCAAAGTGGCCGAGGTCTGCTTCCAATTAGGGAAACTGCAAACCCTTCCCGTAGGCCTCCTCTGATTCAATCTCTGCCCATCACTCATCTCATAAACAAGGAAAAAGCACAACATGGTGGAATTTTACAACGGGAGAACAGGAAGAGAGGAGGAAATGATGCCTCTCGGCTCGGTTAGGGTCTCGACCAGCAGCTGCTGGTGGGAGAATGTGTTTTGTCTTTGACGGGTTTGAAGAGTTTGGATCATACGTGTGCGTTTAGAACCAGGAGAAAGCTGGTGAGTCCCTTCAGGGGCCTTTGACCTCTCGCCCCGAGGAGGAGAAGCTCCCACTACTGTGTGTGTGTGTTCGTGTCCCCCGGAGACGAAGGTGGACGCTGGAAAAATAAAGTTTGAGTGGAGTCGTCTCATTTGATCTCCCAGTGGAGCACTTTCCTGGGACCAGTGCAGGGATATTTGGACTGGTTCAGTAATTGAGTCACTGGTAATTTGTCGTCAATGATCCGTTCAGACTCAATCATTGTTTCAGTGGCTGCTCAGTGTAAATAAACACCTGTAGTTTCGATCTGTTTCGATCTGCTACTGGCAGAACACTTTCACTTGTTGTTTTTAGGACATGAACTGAAGAAGATGTCAGGAAAGTTGGATCTGGGCCTTTTTCTGGAGTTTGTGTTTCACATGTGAAGAAGCAGCAGGAGATATGTTGAGGAAAATGTTCTGGTTCAGGCGAGAGGCGGCTCCCGGGTGGAACAGGAACTCGTGAAGGTTTCTGATTGCTCGGCCGTCTCTTCTCCGGCGAGGACAGATTTCCACGAACTTTGCCAAACACGTTCACGCTCCCTGGAGGAAGAAGGATTTCCGTTCTCGACCCTCGGCCTTCGGGGTTTTCATCGAGCCAAAGTTTTCATAAAAGTTTTCATAAATGCAATCGGCAGTTCGCCATGACTTTGCTGAGCACATTAGTGAGCACACGCTTTACTGAAGTTCAGTGGGAAGTAACTAAATATTCTTAAACGGCTACAAAACTGTGGTCGATTAAGTATATTTAGTTATGATTTAGTTTTAAAAGATATTTAAAAAGATTATATTCATCAGATTAATCCTCCGTGAAAACATTAATAGCTTTAGTCCACTAGAGATTAGTTCAAATTAATCTAATGACATAAAATACAAGGCTATAAGACAAACTGGATATTCTTCATAACCTGATTTGTACAGTGCAGGGTTTGTACTTATAATTAAGTACTTTTAGAAAGCAAAGTTAGTACTTGTATTTAAGTAGAGGAACTGAAAACCTCCTGAGAAACACACGGGGTTGAAACAGTCATTTTATTCATTTCTCTTACTAATAAAGTTTAACTTCTGATGAAAAGCACGAAGCCGTCACTTCCTGGTCCTCAGTTATGTAACTTGTTCCTCAGCAGCAGACGAGCCGACGTGATGAACTCCCACATAAACAACGTCTAGACGTATGATTGTATTTAGTTTCTGGAGAAATCGGGTTCTCAGATCAGATTAAGTTTTGAGTTTCCTTCAAAAACAAACTCAACAGATAAAAAGTTAAACCAGCAAATTATCATTTATAAAAACCGCAGATGTTTTGTCTTTATCAAAGAAATGAGCCGGAGCTACATGGTTAATGTATTTGAATGATTTAGTCCATTACTGGAAAAACCTGTTTTATAATAAGATAAAGTTTATGTAAAGTTTAAGGACGAAGCTATTTTTAATAAAGTCCCTTGAGTGTGTTTAAAGAGCTCGACAGTGATTCATGTGCAACACAAACACACGGAGACATGTTGACGTCAATGCCGAGCAAAAAAAAAGAAATAAAGAAAACTAACGCCGGGCTTCATTGAAACAAAAAGATCCCATGAGTGAATATTCTGCTGTGAGATTCTGATTCCTGTGATAAAAGAAGCTTTTCCCCTCTGATGTGGAACAGGACGGCCCGTCGTCCACTTCCTGCACCACCCTGGACGGTAAATGAGTCTGAGTGGGGGTGAAGGGGGGGGGTTGAGTCACAGTAAAAAGCTTTGGTTCAGACGTTAGTGAAGATAAAGCTCCTCAGGCCGAGAAGCACTTTCTCAACGTTAAAGCTTTAATCCGAACATAAACACGGGAGGAGAAGCAGCCGAGGCCCGAGGCCGCAGAGACGTCAGAGTCAGTGTCTCAAGGTTCAGCTCATCAAACTACTACAAGTCGTATATCTGGATGTTCTAGTATCTTATAGTGGAAACTATGAATAATGAAACCAATTTCTCATCTGATTATATTCTGTACCTGCTCAGAGCTGCTCTAAAGGTTAAATAACAGAAGTCCTGTGTTAACTTTGTACGTCAGCAGCTCTGTTTACGATGGAGGACATATTTACACACCGTGAGCAATGAGGGGAAGTTTGCTCAGTTTTAATTGTCGTTAACTTGGAAGATTTTTTAATTATCAAGCGGTAAAAGTGAAAGTTGACGGTGGTAAGTTCAGAAATTTCCCACTTCACCGGCTCCACTCAAACGCACCGTTATAAAGTCATAAAGTGGAACTACAACAGGAAACTGTTGTGCAGCTAATGAGCTTGAAGAATAATAAAGTTCAAGCTTCACTAACTCTGATGAAATATAATATTAAGCTTGTATTTCTCTTCTTTCAATGAGATAAGAGAGATATGATAACATCTGGTCTAAGTTTACATATGAAATTAATTAATCTAATAATTGTTTAATAAGTTTTGTTAGGTATTATATTCTGTTTCCTTCGGACGGAGCGAGTGTTCGTGGAGCCGCTACAGATTCATCACACAGACACGAAGCTGGTTTCACTCAAACCAAGAAAGTACAATATTTCCACAATATTACAATAATGAATATCTATTGAAAGGAAACCAGGCAACACACAGACTTCAAACTCCAAATACTTTCTCACACAATGTTGAAATGTAGAACATTTAGTTACCACAGTAACAGTAATAGTAATAACATATGAAACTGTGGATCCCAGTGCAGCTGATGACTGTTTATATTCATTATTTTATTCATGACAGTATAATATTGAACTTCTGTATCAGAGTATCACAGTTTGTTTGATATTTCAGTGTTTGTGGCAGCTTTTAACATGTAGTTAATATTTAAATGTCAAAAATATAATTGAGGAGCATCACAGACCTAGGATCAGTTCAGAAAACACTACAAAAATAAATACATCAAACTTATGCTCTGCTGGGACTTCTAGTCATATTCATTTCTTAGTGTTGTTTGTAATAAAACAAGATACACGTCACACAAATAGAAAAAATATATAAAGTGCAAACTACATAAAAGGATGAAGGACGGCTTGGACTGGTTTGAACATAAAAATAAAACTTCTTCATCTACCTCGTGCAACAATAAAGAGGATTCTGGTTTCATAGTGTTGTTTACTTTAGTTTTAGCTTTAAGCTAAATATCATCATTCAGTACAGTAGCAACACGGACTGGAAACAGGGCAACAGTCAGTTTGGTTCTCAGGTCACAAAGTCCTCGTAGTTTACTCGACTTTTAAAGCTCATTATTTAATACGTCTTTTTCTTAAAACATGGAAAATATTTCCCCAACGAGCCTCAGATAGTTTTCAAGAGAACTCCTCTAAAAACCAAAGCTTGTGTTGTATTTAAAAATGGACGTCATGAGTTTGAGGTGCGGTGGAAGTTAGCCAGTTTAACTGTATCCCCGTTACTAATCTCATATGCTAAGCTACGCTAACTTGCAGCTGGTTGTAGCATCACATTTACAACAAAGATGAGGTTCTAAGAAACTCTGACATTTAGAAGTTCATCCAAAAAGTCCAAACTTCTCTTCAGAAAGTCAAAGTGAACATATTTTCGGTTTTCTCAGGACATCAAGGCACAAGGTGTTTCAGCAAATCACCAAATGATTGTGGTTTTTACCCAATTCACCTATTTCAACGTTGTCCAGATCCTGAAATGGTTAAACCCAAGTCAAGCCTTCAACTTGTCCACCGGGAGACGCCACAGACACAAGGTTCATGTGTCCAACTTGTGTCTGGGTGTCTTTCTTCTAGGTCCCGTTTTGTTCCTTCTTGTTTTTACGCTCTGAATCTTCTGATGCGCTTCCTTTTCCCCGAGCGGCTCCGTTGAACGAGAAGTGCCACCGCGATCATCACGACTAACAACGCCAGCACCCCGACTATGATGTACGTGGTTTTGCCCGATGCCTGGCACATCCCCTCGGTCAGCTTCTCGATGTTCACCGGCTCTGAGAAGTCCTCGTGGACACAGGTCACGGTCTCGATGTCGGGGACGACCACGGCCGAGCGCTGGACCATGTTGAGGAAGTCGAGGTTGCTGCAGCAGTTCAGGGGGTTGGAGCCCATGTAGAGGGTTTTCAGCGAGTGCTCCAGAGCGACCATGGTGCTGCTCTCCAGCGTGACCAGGTTGTTGTTCTGCAGGTTTAAGGACTCGATGGAGGACTCTTTGTTCCACACGGGCAGGGACGTCAACTGGTTGGTGGACAGGTCTACGTGTTTGAGACTCTGCAGCAGGGACAGATCGGTGTGGAGACTGGAAATGTTGTTTTCCCTCAGGAGGAGGTGAACCAGCGAGTGCTCCAGACCACAGAGGGAGTCTTTGTCCATGTCCAGGCCCGGGTTCAGGGACAAGTCCAGCAACTTCAGAGGGGTGTTGGCAAAAGCATTTGCAGGCAGATACTGCAGATTGTTTTCCGAGAGGTACAGGAAGTGCAAGCTGCGAACAGAGGACAAGGACACACAGTCGGGAGGATCCAGCTGGTTCCGGTCCGTCGGCTCTGGTTTGAACGGATTTGGCTCCGAGTCACAGATTTTCAGATTGTTCTGTTGGAGCTGCAGGTATTTGATACTTGGAAGTTTTTGGAATACGTTATGGTTCAGGGTGGTGATGTCATTCCCTTGCAGGAAAAGTGTTTCCAGCGATTGCAGAGTGTTTTCCCCGAATGTCAAACTCTGTAGGGAATTAAAGCTGAGATTTATAATCTTCACTGTCGGTAGAAGACCTTCGGCAGTTATAGAAAACGAGCCGATGCAGTTATTGCTGATATTCAGGACCTGGAGTGATCTCATAAAGCAGAAAAATGACTCCGGTATGGATTTGAGTCGGTTGTAACTCATGTCCAGGTATTGAAGTTGCGTTAAAAAGACATTTGCTGTTTTCTCAGGACTCCCCGACACGTTGACGCTCTGGATGTGGTTGCGCGAAATGTCGAGATACTGAAGCACGTTGGTTCTGGGGAAGAAATGGAAAGTAAAGCATTTTGTTTTCACTCAGGTCGAGATTTAAAAGATTGAAGAGATGATCGGAGCTCGCGCTGTGGAAATGCTCCACGCTGTTCATGCTCAGATTGAGCGCTTTTAAATTGTAGAGATTAAAGTCTGTGATGCACGTGATGGAATTCTTGGACAGATCGAGATCGGTCAGATGACGCAACGAGTCAAACGCTCCGTCCTCGATCTCCAGGATCACGTTGTTGTGGAGGCTGATTTTCTCCAAGGACAAAGATCCACTGAAGGTGTTTTGGGCTATTTTCGTGATGCTGTTGCTGTTCAGAGAAAGGTTCGCCAGGGACGGAGAAGCGTCCAGGAAGTAGTCCGACATGCCCGTGTACAGCCCGTTGCCCGAAAGATCCAACGACTCCACAGCCGTGAGAGGCCCGATGCTGGTTTTGGAAAGAGCGAAGACATTCAGATGATTCTTGGACAGATCCAGAACCTTCAGCTCCGTCATGTCCTTGAAGAGGCCCGGCTGGATGAAGTGGATCTTGTTGGCGTGAAGGTTCAGATGATAGAAGCCGGTTTGGTACGCCAGAGTTTCCCGGCTGAGGTTCTGCACCTGGTTACGGGAAAGGTCCAGCAGGTGGACGCCGGGAGGAAGGTCGACCGGTGCACTTCTGAGGCTCCGGTCGCTGCACAGCACGTCCATCTGGACCTGGGAACAAAGAGAAACAGGCTGATGAAGTCGGCGTCCTGCCAGGATTGTCTGACCATGACACAACACAGAACAAATGTTTAAATTAGGGTTGATTTATGAGTCAGTGTGTGCTCGGCATGTTCTTGGCAGAGCTACAGTCCCCTGAGGTTTATGATGGTTAGTTGTTCTAATAACAAAAACCCCTTTACAATGTTTTCTCCCTTCGAAATGAATCCAAAATGCAATGAATGATGGACGGCATCGCTCCTAATCCCCCGAGGTTCTCCAACCCAGATAAAACTTTTATTACAAAGATTGTTTAAGGAAAAAACCCACAAACTCCACATCTTTTCATCATCTTCTGCCCATTTTCCCTAAATGGATTCAACTATTTAACTTATTAAATGTAGATTAAGATTGAAACCACATGGCCACGAGACCTCCCTGCGCAAAACAGCTCGTAAAACTGTCTCTGCTCTCGCTGCCAGGCCCGAGCACATCGCTCCGCATGTCTGTGGAATCCTGGAGATGGTTGTTTACGAGCCGGCCACAAACCAACGCATTCGTTTATTCTAAAGCTGCCGCAGGGGATGAATATCTTCAGTGTGTGATCAGGTACGTTGCTAAGGATCAAAACCGTCTTTCCTCTGTGACTCATGTGAGAAACCGAACATCTTCACGGGCCGCTTGTCGAGAGAAACCACATTCCGGAAAACTCTGGAAAACCTGAACTTAAGTCTTTGTGTGTGCAACGTGTGACGAGTGTGTGAAGTGGGTCAGGACTCGCACACATGCTGTGAGTTGTGGTGTAAGAAATGTTCCGTAGAGGAAGAAACAAGCAAGGATACAAAAAGGAAACACACTCATTTAAAAGTTTTTAGACAACACTCAAATGATCGAATGTCCATTTAAAGAGTTCGTCACGACCACCTCAACCCGAGAGCCGGGGCCTTGACTGTTGTTATATGTCAGAAACCACCTCTGTTCCCTCGCTTCCTGTCATCTCAGATTACTTTGCTTAGTTTGAATAACTCCTTGTCTGTGAAGAACCCGTTTCAGGGGCTGTGGATCTCGCTCCTGGACGTTGGAATCACAGGTTTAGTGAATCACATCAAGATCACAGAGAACGACTATAGATGTGTGTATTATCCTGTAAATTATTATATCTTGATTTGATAATGCCCCTTATAGAAATCTGACTTTCTGAGATGAGTCAGAAACACGGAGGAGGATTTACAAACTGAAACCATTCACTGATATCTGGATATTTATAGACGCAGGTGAAACCACAATAAGGATGAGGGATTTTAATTTCATGTTTCAGCTGCTATTTTTAGAAAAGATGTAAGGATCCTGTTTCACATCGAAGATCCTTCCTTTTTTTTTACTATCCATCCTCCACGTGTTGGATTTCAGTTCATCGCTGGGAAACTACGGAAACTTTTAGTCAAATCTTATCTCACTTTTGTTTGTTTATTTGTTTAAAGAGGACGATTTAAACCAGATTCAATCAGGCAGGCTACTTTTCATCTGTTGTTATACAAATCACAAAAAGACGTGTGTATAAAAACACAGCACAAGTACATGCACGGACACACAAACAAAGGCACAACACAACTGACCCATAGAAACAATTTACATACACAACATTGAGATTAGACAAATGACGACATGTTTTTGTGTTTTATAGCATTAGAGAAGTATAAAGTTAAAGGTACTTTTTCAATGAAGTACTTCACTGTCCCCTCCGACAGTAGATCTGGTAGATGATGGTTTTATATATTCAACGAGTGGACGGGCAAGATTCTACACACGAGTAAAACACCTGCAAGTTTGATCACGTTTCCCCGATTTAAAAACCTGTGTCCATTTAAAATGTCACAGTCACGACAATCATATGAATTATGATCCAATCTTTCAAGTCGCCAACTTCTACAAACCGGTGAATTAACCTTTGTCTACTTCATGAAAGCTCTTCGCTGGAAAACCTCAAAACCCTCCTACGCACACGAATCCACACCGTGTCATATTTCCAGTTTATAATTACAACAAGCAGCCGGATTGCATGGCAACATTGAACTGGAACTTGGAAGTCCAAGGTAAAGATGTCACAGACACACACACACACACCCACAGACACACAAACTGCACACGTCAAATAAACTATTTGCCTGGAGTTTATCTGAAAAAGCCTCGAGCTCCTGATGGATGAGGGGCCTCGTGGTGGTTACCGTTGGCAACGCATACAAATAAACTGACCTGAGATCAGAGGAAACCCCACATTTGTGTGTGTTCAGCAGATATTTAACTGGAGAAATAAGGAATGTAAAGAAGATAAAGATACAAAGATACAAAGATACAAAGATACAAAGATACAAAGATACAAAGATATAAAGATATAAAGATTAAAAAGCTGAATTCAAGCCCCAGCTCCTGTGTGTGTGAGCGTGGAACCACCACTTTGTGTGTGTGTGTGCAGTTGTCTACTTACAACTTGGCAGGGAGGGAGGTGTCGGGGCGGACCTGCGGACGCCACCACGCAGCTGACCAGCAGCGGGACGAGCAGCTGGAGGACGAGCATGGTGCTGCGGCACAGGGAGAGGCAGACACACATGAGGGCAGGAAGCCGGCTGAGAGGCGATGTGACACGAGAAGGGACGGCAGGGGGAAGTGGCCCCGACCTATGACTCAGGGGATTTTTTGTCACCGGTGTGAATGAAGTACCTTTACTATTAGAACTGGTTTGACTGAGAAAAAAGATGACAATGCAATTAAGGTTTATTTTTGTCATTTTTTGGCAACGTGGGAGTGATGTCACAGTGGTGGTAAGTACCCATGTGGGGTGAGGAGCACGTGGAAAAACAAAACAGGTACTGTACACCAGCGACTAACAGGTAGTGAAATGGAAAATTAAAAAAACCCAGAAACAGGTTTTGTAAACTAGAAACTCTAGAAGAAGTCACAAGCTTTTTATTATCGGGGTTTCATGTGTGATGTTTATCAGAATCAAGCGTCACATGTCGGAGCCGTTTTTTCTATTTGACATTAATCACACTGAGCTCATGTGATGTTTACTGTGGACGAGAAGCATCTGGATTTATCAGCAATTAACAAATAAATATAAAGGAAGTTTAAAACAAACGTTTGTTCAACGAGCAGTTTGAAAATCTGACACTTTACTTGTTATTAATCTGTTAGGACAGAATCAGGATAAACATTGATTCTTCTCGGTTTAAAACACAAAGCTCATCACATACGTTACTATAGAACTTTTACAAAATGATGAACGTAATTTTTCAGCTGTCAAATGAATGGAAATGATTGAGAGGAGAATATTGTTCTTTGGAAGGTTTGGTGCAGATAAAGAGTGAAAACTTATTAAGACAAATATAAAGAGACATTTCTTCTCTTCTCTCAGGTTGATTTAAAACCCTGAGAACAAAAAAATGCATAAAAATTCATCCATAAAAAAGTTGTCATCCTTTTTTCTTGATCATGACGCCTGAGGGAATATTTTCCAACACGAACATGAATCAATATTAACAATCTAACAATGAAAAAAATACCAACATGTGATTTCAGTGAGGCAGGATGCTTCCCTACAGAATATTTACTTTTACTTTCATTACTCAAAGTACATTTTGCGAATGTAAACAAAAGAAACCTTTTTTTCTAAACTTTTCATTCAAGTATTTAGATGCTTTACTTACAAAAAAGAAGAAATGACACAATTTGAACATGCAGAGATAAGAATGGAAATCTGTTCATACATCACATGTTTCAGGTTTAAATACTAAATCTTCTCTTCTTCTACACAAGCTGCAGTTTGAAAGCCGAACTTTTACTTCAAACAAAGAAACTCAGTACTTTGTCCACCACTGCACTTTGTGAGCATGTGTACGACAACAACAAGAACACATGTCAGGACTCATTATAAAGCTGAACATTTACCTCACTCTCAGATGATGACAAACTCTGCACAACCTCCCGAGCATCCTGATTTCACATCCTCACACTCACACACAATCACACACACACAGACACACACTCAGAGATCGATAGCAGGAGAAGCTCAGTCCGGCAGCTCACCCTTCCCTCCTCATCGCTCTGTCCAGCCATCACATCCTGTGAGAATATCCTGCATCTCTCGGCCTCCTCCCCACTCCCACTGCTCTCTGGGAAATGCCTTATAAGGGGATTGGGAAGTCCAGTTCCCCATGTCCTTCCCTCTTCCATTCTCTCCATATCCCACTGCACAAATTCATAAATTTCCATTTTTCTAATCCTGAAAACCTCTTCAGAAATACTTTGGATGCTCTCACACGCACGTCCTCCGTCAGGAATTCACGGTATTTTAATACATTTGACCTCAAAACTCAAAGTTCAAACTTGCTCCATGATTTTTTTATTTTTAAGCATGTGAATCAGATATATAAATATTTTTAAATGAGCCTTTTATGGGTGTATTTGTTTGAAATAGAGATTTTGGTTTTGATGCTGATCATCTCCACTGGGGGAGAGCAGCACGTCAGCAGCAGTCACTGATGTGGAGAGACATGTGGGTGTGTGGTGAAATGCTCTGGTTCACCAGACTGTAAACAAACATGTTATTATAATGAGTAAAACCCGTTAACATGTACAGACAATTAGTTTTGAAATGACTGCAACTGTCTGAGCGACTGTTGAGCAAGGGAACTGAACCTGTGACGGATTCAGGCCAGAAATAACGATTTCAATACAAGAAAAAATAACCTTTGAATTTATTAGCATCACGATCCACAGACTATATAGTTTTTTTTTAAAATATCGTTAAAAGTCCTGTTAACAAGTTGTATTCAACTATTTCAAATTATATAAATTCTTACTTTCTTTAATGCTCATTAAATTATATTTTCAATGTATTTTCAAGCAACTTCACAATAATAAAGAAATTTGCAATCAGTCAATGCACAGCTTGATCCGTGGTTGAGAACATTACATCACACTGTTGTTTTATTGTTGTTGCATCAAAGTGTCAGCTGCTGTTCATGTGATCTGTTAAATTAATCTGTAATTTAAACCACATTTATTAAACTTTTAATAATTATATTAATGTATAAGCAGCATTTTACTGTTGTACCAAGTTATTTCATCTACATCCCAATGAAGACAACCTGTTTTCCATGGTTGAAAGCTGCCGTAATAAGAAAACTTTGACTGTTACTAAAAGACAAAAGAGTAAAACTTCCGTGGATGAAAGTCTGATCCATCTCCATGACAACAGGGAAGATTTCATCCAGTAATGAAGACTAATAATAACGTCTCCTGAAAATTAAATTTGTGGGTGGTCTGAGCCGACGAATGCAGGAGGCACATGTACCTAAAATTATACTTGAGTACAGTACCGGAGTAAATATACTTAGTTACTTTCCATACTGAAGATATTAAATGCATACTGAAGATATTAAATGTTAAAATAATGATAAAATAAGAGAAGAAGAATCAGTCTCACCTGTTCTCCGTCTGGTTCTTCAGCAGGTTTTGGTTTCACATTCACCATCATTTCATGTTGTTATGATTTATTAGGGTGTCGCCCACACACCACACACACACACACACACACAACCACACACACACACACACACACACACACACACACACGATGCTCCTTTCCTGAGGGATTTGTCCCTTTTATTGTTTTCATCTTCACTGGGATTTCCCCAGTTTTTGTTTCATTTTCTCCGCAGCCCAGCTTCATCAATGAGCTCATGTGGACTCCCAGGTTTACTTTATTATTTTTTATATTTTCATTTCCTGGAGGGAAACAGATCAGTGGAACATTTACATATTAAATGTATCAGAAATTCAATAGAAATTCACTGATGTGACGTTGATAAACACGACTGATGTCTACAGATCAACTCTGCCTCCTGCTGGTCACAAACAGACAGTACAGCCGACAAGGGACAGCTCACAAAAACAGAACTGTGTAGTTTGGGCCTCGTGTCATGAGTTCCCATTAGAGATTTTACAGTTTCATTTTAATAACTATGGGGTCAAATGTTAAAGGTCAAAACATTTACTTAAATCCTTTATATATATTGGAGAGGATTTGTGAATTCCATATTCTATGGATAAAAAAGATTATATGACAGAAACAATCTTCTTCCCTCCTCTAAGTGATGATAACTAGCTAAGGAAACAAATCACAGCTGAATAAAGATCTTATTATGAAGAGAATAATACAAATCAGGAAAAACACAAGAGATTATTGGCCAGGAATAGGTTTTATATAAAATTTGAACAGTGGATACAGAGGCGATATGTGTATAAAAAAATACATACAATAAAAGTAAAATAAATGAATCTTATCTTTTCTATTTTGAGCAGATGTTCAAGTTAGCTGATGAAATGTAAAAGGCACTAAATGTACAACATTCCAGTTTTAAGGACGTTAAACAGAGGCCAAGGTCACTCGGAGATGAACGTAAAAACAAAAACAAAAATCACAGGGCATTTGTTGTCTTCGATACGCAAGACATAGTGCAGGTTTTACAACAAAACATACCAAACAACTCTCAAATAACACACAACTATTTACCAATCGAAAGACACTAAGTACGCACTTTAAGACTCGTCGGGAGCGGAGTGAACGTGGCAGCGTGTGTATTCACTCGACTTCCCCGAAACGCTGCGTGAGCTCGCTCAGGTTGGAAATTGTTCATAATTTATAGTTTACATCACAATTTCTAACGACGGCACTGGAACACGGCAACAAGTCGGGGAACAGGAGCAAAGTGACCAGCAGTAAAAGGTTCGTCGGTAACATACAGGTTTGTTTTCTGTCTCGTTTTTTGTGTGAATACGTTGAAATACATGCTAGCTTGTAAAGTAACAGACAGAAACTAACACGAGACGTTAGAGCAGGGACACGTCTGGAAGGCGACGCAGCGCCGAGCGGCAAAGAACCGGTCAGAACAAAATGAATCAGGATTTTCTTCAGTCAGAAAGTTTACGTATATGGAAATATGGCGTGTTTAAAGTATGGAGTGTTTAACAGTGACGCAGAGAACTTGGTGAACAGATATAACAGCCGACTACATTTTAAGACACAAGTGTAAAAATGGAGAATGGAAACTATATATTTACAAAAAAATATTTCCCACATTTGGAAAGCACAATGTGGCTCTGACTTGATGTTTGGTCCTAACATTCATATTCGTACGCATCATTCCTGACTTTTAGCGCCACCTACAGTAAAAAAAAATGTTTTAACTTTTCACTTACTCCTCTTTACGTAACCGTGAGCAAATATTAAGGCATCTGAAGTGTTTACAAACCATTTGATACACAACGTGGGTCAAAAGTGACACAACAGCTAGCATGTTAGCATCATAGCTGATTAGTATTAGGCCCTGTTGTTGCAGCACGACAGCGTTAGCACATGGTGAACTACAAAATGTTAAGTTTCTCTTTTTCTTTTTATCTACATATCACAATAACGTATTATTTGTGTAGTAAATTTTTTTTTGCATTGTGTTTATTGATTTTCATTGTTGGTGGACAATAAAGCTCCATTCTATCCACTGATTGTGTTTTAGCTTCACAGCAAACATGGCTACAATCCTAGATCAAGGCAGAAGACTCTCTCTGCCACTTCAGAGCTGTTCTATCATGTATCTTCTCTTATTATCCAATCGATGAATCATTTGGTTTTAATGCAACACGTTAGTTTGGTGTGTTTTTCTCTACAAACAGTCGACTGAAGAAAGTTCTGATTCAAGTCATTTTGATTCGACAGGTTCAAGCTCTCTGCAGGCGCTGAATACGTTGGAGCGTCCGCTGACACATAATTAAGACTTAAGAAGAAAAAAGGGAAAATACATCGAGCATGCCACCAACTCTCTAGACCTCTACAGCAAACAACTTCCCTTCCCTGGAAAGACATCCGCAGCCATACCACACTGGAATGAGTTACAGTAAACGGCACTATATCTTACACAAGCAAGAAATATATACAAGTACTGGACAGCGAGGACGTGTTACTGCATTCGGAGATCACAAGCTGAAGCTGAAGGCAATTGGACTGGTCGCGACACAAAACACATCTTGTTCATATGCAACAGAAACCGTTTTAACAAAAAATAGAAATAACAACATGACATTTTGGCTTTTAAACACGTCAAGACAAAAAAAAAGAAAATCTAATTTGGAATGCATTTTAAAGTATAAAAGCTTTTCAGGAGAACTTACCTAATATAACTGTCAGATATTTGGCCCATTAGTTAAAAAATAAAATAAAAAAGAGCTTAACATGACATGTAGATGAAGAAAGAAATACGCATATTCCCATAATAATGATTGTTCTGTTAGTAAGTTGCATGCAGACAGTGTATTTAGCATTTATTTATTTTGTCCGACAAATAAGAGCTCCCATGTTTTCATGGGAGACGTTTCACCTCAGTTGAACATTTCTTTTCATCGTGCATCTTCTAGAAATTGCTCAAGATTTAAAAGATAATTCGCCACAAGCAGCAATTATCTTTCAAAAATTACACCTATAACCATGCAGATAATTACAGTTTTTTTTACCAATTAAGACAAATACTGAGCAGACAGAAAGCTGTTTAAAGCAGAAACGTGTTCAACTGAAGTGAAAATCAAAAAGGAGGCAGTGTTTTTTGTTATTTTAATAAAAAGGTACCTTAACAACATGCCGGACGTTTACAGAAGAAGCGAAGCATTCACAGCAACACAGCGCCGAGCGGCTTCCGCTGCTTCACAACTACACGTGACGCGTACCAAACTTAGCTGGTAGATGTTATTAGAGCTGCATGCAAGGTTACTGAAGGGCAATGGAAGTCTAACTTTGCCCCAACAAAACAAACTCACTATGGAACTGTGGAGATGAAGTGAGTCGCGGTTCCAGTTCCCTGTTGCACCAGCCGGGACACGAGAAGAGATCTGGACATATTCTATCTCACTAATGTGACGTCACTGAAGAGGTTTGTTTCATATGAGGTGTTTTACATGTCGACTGTTTATCTGTCGGCTGATTCAATAACTTAATGAGTCCTTCAAAGACATTTGCTGATTTGAAAGGTTCTAATCTTACAGAATAAACACTACAGGAAAGAATACAGTTTATAATTAAACTGGAAAATATCCTCTCTGTCATGAGGGTTTGATAATCGTTGCCAGTGTTTATTTTCAGACAAAGGATCCTTTTTTAACTTAAATTTGAATAAGCAAACACTTGATCCTCTTTGGAACAGCGTCAGAGTCAAAGGAAGGTTTTAGGCCGTAGAAAATAAATTAAAATGTCTTTCAGCTGAAGGCGTTTTGCAGGGAAGTAGATTTTCAGCAGCCAAGAGACTGACTGATGGACAGTTATGTAAAAACACCTACAAGAAGTTATTTCTGTAAAACAGAAGCTTCTGAAGCTGAGGGGGGAGTTTCAAATCTGTTGAAATTCTAGTTCAATAAATGAAAACGTTATTAAAAAAACTAATATATATATTAAAAAAACGTTGGTATTCTCTTTTGGATGTACTTGTTCGGTCACGTGACACCTAAAGGCTCAGACTCGTGTTCGGCTGGTGCAACAGTTTGAGGAAACCTTCTGACTTCAACAACGCATCTCTCCACATGTGAAATGATATTTAGATTTTCACGTTGATCCCTGTGTTGGAGAGCAACCTCCAGGCTGATGAGATGGAGTGGTGTAGTGTTGTGGTGTCCACGAGGACGCCTCATGCTGTTCATGTCTTCACGATGAAGCACGTGGAGACATTATGTTGTCACGTAACAGCGTCATGCTTTCAGAGGATGAGTGATACAAATAAAAAGAAACTGCACCGGTTGTGTCCCTGTTGAATCCCACCCTTCCCAAGAGCAGCTGATGGAGAGGTCTGATACTTTACTGTGATTTTCATCGTTTTTTTTCACTTTTGTCTTATTTTGGTCCCCTGTTCCTCTTCAGTTTTTACGAATGTCAGCATAGACGACCGGCTCCACCTTATGGAACGAGTTTTTGCTGTTCGAGTGATCCAGCTGGGCGTATATCACCGGGCCCTGGAACACAGCAGGAGCAGAGGGAGGAGAAAGAAAGTCAGTGACAGTCACAAGTAAATGTAGATGAATCAGAACAAGGTGCAACAGACTGAAGAACCTTTAAACTGAATTTAAAAAAGACATTTAGCTTTACCGCTCTACTGGTTATATATATATCTGAAGTTTATAATTAAGAATGTGCTTGTTATAACATCAGAACTTTTATTTTTATAAAAACTTTATTCTTTTTTAAATGGCGACACAGTTTGACTCAATAACGCAGCAACCAAAAAATCTTCTCATGTTCACAGATGCTTGTGTGAAGTTAAACTGTACCTTGAGTTTGTATATTTATTGGTTGATCTTCAGAACATTAATACTTGACTATTTTGATGATTGATTAAACCTCTTCTTTGTGAAGCTGCTATTACTCCACATGTTCATATTCTTCAGGTGTGTGGTTGTGTGTCGTCCTGATCTCAGCATCATGAAATCAGTCTGGGCGATAGTGATATGAACGGAATCCAGAGACAAAGAATAATCTGTTTTGAGGAGAGCTGGTGCTGTTTTAAGGCAAAGTGTGGAATATTAATAGTATCTATATATTACTATTTAAAGCATTCTGTACAAAGTTTATTAATAAATACTTCATACATTTTATTATTTCTTATTTAAAATGTTTGTTTTTCTCTTTTGTTTCCCTCCTGTTATTATTCCTGGTACTTTTATATAGTTTTACCGTTTTTGTTTCATTTTGTTTTGACCATTTCATGAAGCTTTTTCTGTTCCGATGAAGCACCTTGTAATACTTCTTTAGAAAATGTGCCATATATGAACTTAGTGACATAATTAATAGAAAGTTTTTTAATGATTCATCTAAACCAAATACTGTCCTCATATCAGTGGATATCATAGAAAGAGTAAGTTTCAGGTGCGTTTGGATCAACATCAGAGCTTCACAACTACAACACATCCCCAGTAAGAAGGAGGCAGCCGGTGGATTTCTCGGTCCCCTGCTCCTACCTGTAGTGGACCCAGGGGAATGGTACTCTTGGAGCCCTCCAGGCCCGACTCCACCTTCTTTCGTGGCTGCGGCGCCTGAGAGCTCATGCTTTCCAAGGACGTACATCTAGTTTAGGTTTACGATTTGCCGTCATTGGTGCACAGTCAACACGAGTAATGGGACACAAGACAAAAATAAAAGAAAGTAAAAAACAATGAGAGATGAGCACATGAGACACAGGATGCAAACAGGGAGTGCAGTGACAGACACTAGAGGAGCACAGATGAGTTCAGGTGACTGATGCTGATGCACAACTCAAATTAGAAAATGTGGCTGGAATAATTTCGCAAATGGAGGCAAATGGAAGCAGTTTTAGATCTACAGGAGAAAGTGAGAAAACTCTTTAGATTTTTCTGTAATTTAAAATATGAGGAAACACAAATGAATGAATCCTTTTTGTCAACTGACAATCACAGACAATGGACGAGATGATACTCAAAAAAGTCAACTTAAAAGTCTGAAAACATCACACTGATGTTTGTTTAAGGGTTAATTTATCTATGTAATGTGCTGAATACTTTATTCAGACATTTACAGAGTGGGTCGTAACAAAACTAACTACAGGCCAGAGTTCAGTCAATGAAATTAAACCTCACAGAAGGTAAATGACAGAAAAGGTAAGATTGAGAATCATTTAGAATGAGTCCAGATTAACAGCTAAAGGTTTAAAAGAATCAATTATGCTGCTTAACTCTGTTCATGTCTATCATTTTTTTTAAATCTTTGTAACTGTATTCAGAAAAGTGTGAGACAAATAAAGCTTATTAAGCCATGATGTGAGAGCAGCTCTACTGTTCATGCATCAGACAGTCCTCTATAACAAGGTCCAGCCCATGAATTTATCAGATGTATGAGAACCAGCTCATCAGTGCACCTCTAGCAAAGACACATTGCATTTCTATGTAAAGCAGCAGAAAGGGTCCAACACAACCTCAGATACATGAGGCAATTTGTGTTCTGTCATTTCGAGGTTGAGTGAAAACTTCTCAGGAAAAAAAAACTTTTCTGTTGACAAAACAGGTTGCAATCCAGACAGAGAAAACACCAGTGAGCGTTAGTCTGACACAGACACATGAAGAAGATTAAATTAGTTAGAGGTGGAAGATGGTGAGTGGTGTTTAGACGACATGCTGGTGAGACGGGTTAGTCGAGTTAACACACTGCAATGGAGGAAAGTGACTGGCACCAGAGCAAACAGCGACCCCTAGTGGCGGCTGCGTCTTCAGCCCCACCGGCTCAAACCATTCAACAGCCAATCAGGAGCCGGCTTCTCCCTCGATAGCGTTTATCGTGTTAATGGGTCAATGCGTGATCACCGAGGACGAACAGGGAGGCAGCGAAAACTAAAGCACGTGGTCTTTAACAAAGAATGTTAAGAATTAGTTAAAAAAACCGTGAGCTCATCCAAACGTCCCAGAATGCACGGCGTTTAGTCCAAACAGAGGAGAGTGAACCCTGCACCCATGCACAAAGAGTTAGAGGAGTGTTACGGTTTGAGGATTAAATCTCTGAAGGCACAACGTTAAGAGTAAAGACACCAGAAACCTGTGCAGTCATCAAGTGAGTGTGTGGAAACTACCTTACTTTTTAAATACAGCCAGTTTCTTGTTTGTGTTAACGAGCTCCAGAGCGATGAAATAAAACAGGCAAGAGGACACTCACCCTTCGTAATCGTGGCGGTTGTGAAGGACCCTCATGGTGATGCAGGCAGCCACAGCGATGAGGACGAGCAGACCTAACACTCCACACACTATTCCAATTATCATGGGGGTGTTGCTCTGAGTGAAAGCCTCTGGAAACACAAAGAAAACAGAGAGGGGATCTCGGATTAATACAAATACTGTACAGACAAGCAATAACTTCAAGTATGATGCATCCTCCTCCTCCTCCTCCTCCTCCTCCTCCTCCTCCTCCTCCTCCTCCTCCTCCTCCTCCTCCTCCTCCTCCTCCTCCTCCTCCTCCTCCTCCTCCTCCTCCTCCTCCCCCCTCCTCCTCCTCCTCCTCCTCCTCCTCCCCCTCCCCCTCCTCCTCCGCCTCCTCCTCCTCTTCCTCCTCCTCCTCCTCCTCCTCATTATAACCTTCAGATGGGAGTGTCGCAGATACCTGTGCGCCCGCAAGTAAACAAAAGGTCTGTGTGCTCGCAAAAAATACTGACTTTTCTTTGTGAGAGGAGAAAAGAGAAGTTGAAGTCAAACATCTTTCCATACAGAGACACAATGTGTTTTCATGTTTGTGCTGTGCGGCTTTTCAGATGATCTCAAATGATTCATGGAAAACAAAGTCCCACCTGCAGATGGAAGCTGCAACCGGGTGAGATAACAAGCCATCACACGCAGTCGTGGGCTTCGTGTAGATGAAAACACACAACAGGAATGTTCCTGTGCGGCGGCCCGGAGTTGGCACACCTTTTATATGTTTGTATAGATCAGATCTCACAGTGCCGGCGGAGTGAGGGGCCGACACGTTCACCTTGTCATCGACAGAGCGGCGAGGATTAACTGTTAATAACCAGAAAACCCTGAGAAACCTTGAAGATCACAATAGATTAAATTTAACGACAGATATGAAGGATTGTTCTGGCTCATGTCGATATCTGAGAAAGAACACGCATGCTGCCCAAATATTTCTGGTAAAGATAAAGCACTGGGGAGGCAGCGTAATTATTATAATAGCGTGATTAAGACATGCCTAAATCTGTTTTATGGCCTGTTAAAGCCAAGGCAAAAACCCTGATTTAGGCTCTACTAAAGATGAAGACAATATTATATAGGTTTTACATGTGAATACTTCTTATTTCTCTTTAAATACATTTTTGGGGGGAATTGAATTCAATGTTTTTAAGACAGTTCAAGGTCCCAAACTAAAAAAAATCACAGACTAATTGAGATCTGCTGCTTTTTCTCAACACTACTTTCTTTTACATTTTACATTTGGATAAACTGTGGTTTAATCCAGGGCTTCATTAATCTGAATCGTGCCACTCACCCACTGGGTCTCAAATTGAGCCCATTTCCGTCAATGACATTTGATTATTATTAATAAATTGGTGGTAAAAGCCAAATTGACAGGAAAACAGTCGCCTCTTTGCCTCTAAACAGATTCTGCACAACAAGGCTTCAGAAGTCTTTACAAAGCGTTTTCTCAAACGGTCCAATCAGCACGTGTGTTTGCTGTGTGTGTGTGTGGGTGGATGAGTCTTGTGAAGGCCACAATCCTCTTTACACAGCACCGAGAAGCAGGCGCATTCAAAACGCATCTCAGTATCTGTCGGGGCTTTTAACACAAACCCTCCAGTCGGATTTCATCACAGAAAATTGAATTATGAGTACTAAAAGAAACATTTCAGTGAATCGATGAAACTAAATCTGATCATTTACCTTTCAGAACGACCCTGAGCTCCGTTCGAGCCGGTGTTCCCGTGATGTCCGGCGGGTTCTTCACGTCACAGAAGAAGGTGCCGTTGTCACTGAACTGAGCCGGACTCAGCTGTATAGAAACGTCCCTTTTGTTGATGTCGCCGATGAACTTCACTCGCTCTTTGAACTCGATCGCTCCCGGGAACGACTTCCCGTGCGAAAAGTAGAAAATCTGGAAAAATAGGAGGATATTCATGTTGGACTTCATCCACCAGGAAACACGTGCGGAAGCTAAAAATGCTTTTCATCAACTTCCATAAACTAAGTTACGTGTGAATCCTATCAGTAGTTGTGTAGCTGACACACACACAAACAGCAACCTCCTTGCAGACGTGATCAACATGTCACACATTCTGACTCATTAGCTACACAACTAATCACATTAGCAGAGGCTCAATTTCACTTGAACTGTGACACACACACACAACTAGGATCCTCAATCTGAAGCAGAGACTGTGTTAGATCTTTAATATTCATTATTATTATTATATATTATTATATTATTTACACTTTGTGCTTTTCCTGCTGTGACGAGTCAAAACGATGCTGCATGACACAATGCTTAATGTTAACAGATCAATATGAGCAACGCTGATATCATCCAACTGGTTATTGATAATCAGCACACGGGGAACATCTGTGCACAGGTGTTTCTCCTCATTCCTAAATCTCAACACACACACACACACTGACATCATCAATGTTCAAAAGGGAGTCACAGAAATCCATATAGAAAGATGTAAGTGTGTCGTATCTTCCCACAATATTAATTAACCACTGATTAAAACCATATTAACAGCTGATTTTCTGTTAAAAAAAGATTTTCTCTCTTCTTCCTCTACCTGGTCTGGCACAATGCTGCTCTACACAGTGTTTAACACAAACTCACACCTACTGACGCCCAGCGAGTGAGCGGAGGACACCGCAGCTAAAAATAAAATCATTCGATTGAAGCGTCCTCAACACCAGCGGGGCTCGGGTCCATATGGAAGTTGGCTGTGAGAGGAGGTGACTTCTGTATTTACCATCTGTCTCACAGTCTGAAGATTACTTATCACTTTCACCTCACAGGTAGATTGCTAAGAGCGAAACTCCGCCATGTAAGTTCCCGTAATCTTACCCAGATACCACGAGTCACTATGTTCAGCTGCTGCCGGTTTTCGTTGAGCTTGACTGACACTATGTCCACAATACGCCATTTCTTTATATAGATTTAAAAAGGGCAATTTGCTGTAGACAAACTGACTCCACTGAAATGAAGACAGGGGAGTCCTACCTAAAAGTCTCAGTGGTCTCGAAAAACCTAAGTTGTTGTCCACAGCTTTGGTAAACGAAAGCAGCATTAAAGCAGTTAAAGCTCTTTTTCGGCCTCAGCTGTTCGGTTGGCAAACAACAACATCGGGTGTCGCAGCCAACATCTGGACAGATGTGAGACAGCTGTTGAAATAACAAGCTGGCGTTTTTTTTTACATTTACAAACAGTGGAGGCCATATGGAAAAGTTTGGTGGGGTGTGAAAATCCGGTTGGACGACTGAAACAAAAATGTTACCAGCTAATTGTGGACGAGCTCCATGTGTCGATTGTGTGTGTGTGTGTGTGTGTGTGAGCTCTGAGGTGACTGTTCTGCAAATTAAAAAACCCTATATCTATGTCTATGTCATCTATATCACTATAAGGAGATAACAGAGACAGGTCGAATGATCTGTAAACAATAAGGAGTAGGTGCTGTGAACAAGCCGCTCTTTACCCTGAACCAGAAACTTTTCTAGAACCTTACAAAAGAATATTTACATGTGTAGCAGTGAAAGAAATCTTTAAGTGTTTGACCCTTTTAATCTGAAGACCTCTATCTGTTAATATTGTGAATGCAGTGGCACTGAATCAGCTCAGATTAGTGGAAACCAAGAAAAGCACAATGCTTTATTATTCATTTTCACTGTATAGGCACTTGCCAGTTGATCTTAATTGTTTGAAGCAGCTTGATAATTCATTTTGCCAGAAACAAATCAATTTGCCTGCTGTGAGTGGGCGACATGGATAACAACATTGTGTGGAAACTCTGCCGCTCTCCACTTGAAAGCCTGTGTGTTTACACAGAGCGTCGTGTTCTCAGTCTGCTGCAAGAATGAGAAACTAAAAACACAGATGACGGCGCTCAAGCTGAAGAGAAACCAAATGTTACAAATTCAGAAATACACAGAGCGACAGCAGAAGCAGCAGAAACACACAAATACAAACATGCAGATTATTGAAATCTTGAATCATTGGATCTAAGTCCTCACAAGGAGAATGAAGCCAGAGGGACACAAAGGCTTTTCTCTGTGTGTCAGTGCAGATAAAACAATCACAGGAAAACATCCCGAGCGGTGGGACCTCTCTCCAGAGCGGATACGGCCGGTGAGGACTTACCACGTACGGTGCTTTGGAGAACTTATTATCGGGCTGACTTGACTGAAAGTTCCAGGTCACCGAGGTGGAGCTACTGACCACATCGCTGGACTTGAAGGTGCACCGGAGAACCCCCGTGGTGCCGTTCTGCATCATCACCTCGGAGTCGGCGTATATGTCGATCGCAGACGTGGGTTTTGTGACTGGAATAAAAAAAACCACATTTCCAAGGTCACAAGTTTGAATGTGGCAAGTGTAAAAAAACAGAACAACAACAATCACTTCTCCATTAACCCTGAGTGCAGCTTCTACACATGGGAGCTGTGCTGGGGGGGAGAGGGGGGGGTATTACATGCTCTTAAACCATGTAATACAAGACAGTAAATCCAGGTTGAGAGACAGATTAACGTTTAAATCTCATCAGAAACTAAAACAGTTTGCAATAGAGGTGAAATGAAACCAGAACTTAAGTGAAACCTGAACTACTTAGTTTTGTTGCAGATGAAAAATAAAACTAACCAACTCTGAACCTCTTTCAACTGTACGACAAGAAGTCTGTTTCATGTGTTTAGATTATGACAGATGATTTTCTGTTCAAAAAAGGATGTAATATTGTTTTATATTGTAAGATTTGTTTATTTTTATCAATAAAAATCCAATAAATATCACAACCAGACAGAAAGGTGTGGCCATGAATGAGCCGGGGGTCATGATTATCTCAGACATGTCTGCTCAGTGCTTTCTAAGTAATTATTTAATCTGATTAAAATCTGAAAGGTTTCGATTTGTAAAATCAAATCCGATAAGAGGAAGGTGCCGTCAGATTATGGACAGAAACCATCTGGAGAACGATTAAATAAATGATGAACGAGAGATTGTGATAAATTACAGAAGCTGGCGAAACAGAGGTTAATACTATTGTTTAGTGACTTTAGGTTATTTACATGTACAAGATGTATTTTTTTCAACTATCTTTTTGAGTACAGAATCAACTACAAGTATTAGTGTTTTTAAATGTTTGTTTTTTTACAGTGACACAGTTAAAGTTACAGTAAATGTGGTGCTTCCGTATATATTAAAAACCAAGTAGAAGTTATACACGGGTGTGGGCTGTCAAACCTCACACTGTCCATCTGTCACTCAATCATTGCTATAATCACAGCAGATGACCCAGATTATTCGCAGACTGACGGATGTGGATATACTTTGGATGTTGACCACTTAATGAAACAGTTCCTCTCTCACATCCTTTAGAACCAGCCTCGTGATGAACGCTGCAGCTCTGTTCTCATGTCAAACCATCGTCCAGCAGAGATTTAACCTCCAGCACAGAGAGATGATTGTGACAGAAGCCAGCCGTGAAATTAATGTCACAGTATGAAACTGAAGGAACAGCTGTCAGAGGAGAGTCTGTGATTCAAAACAGAGAACCACCACTTCCCTAAACTGAAGGATATTATTCCAACATTGTGTTATTCAGCAGGAAGCTGTGTTTATAAAGAAAACTGTGCTGGTGCTGGTTTTAAAGTCCCTCTCCTATTACAACACAAACACATACAAAAGTCTTACTGGGATCCAGGGGTGAAAACATGACTATTGTGCAAGGACACACATGAGCATTAAATATCTACACATCTAAGCATCAAATCTGCACAATAACCACGCGCATGCTACGTTTAACGATGACGTGCATGAATGTGCACGACGGTGAGTTGACGATCTTCCTCGGGGGGTGGGGACGAGGAAGTGAGATGTTCTGGTTTCTGGAAGCTAAAGCTGCTGCAGCTCCGGAGCTGATGCGTTGGCACCGGGTTCACTCGAGCCTCCTGTGTGTTAAAACCCAGCGATAAGGACTCGTTGTCCCGCTAGACACCGAGAAAAAAAGCTAGTCCAACGGAACTCACGCCAAAAACCAAACCCTCATTGGGAAACCGTGCACTTTAACGCCCATTCGCTTGTTGTGGAAGAGAAGCTGCGGCGTAGCAGACATTTTTAAACATTTACTACACCAGTGGGACACCGTCTTCAAATCGGCGTCGGTCCAACAAACCTAAGGGTTCGTGTTAGGGCTCAAATGTAACGTGAATCAGCTGGTGGGGCTGCACACCCAACGCGGCGGGTCCCACCTCGGACTTCGGGGGAAGGACGCGAACAAGGGCGGCAGCCAGCGAATCTGCACCAAACCCTGTTGTGATTTTAGCCAATTTAACAACTTCTGCTCACATTGCACGTAACGTGTTGTGAGGTGTGAACGGAGAGCAAAAGCCACCGGAGGAAAGGGGCGACGGGGGTTGGTTCTAATCCGAGGGGCCCAACAAAGGGCGATTAATGAGCAGATCCCCGGGGCAGATGTTCGGGTGTTGTTAGGTGTCTCCCAACATCGGATGCTAGATAACAGCGCTAGCTAGCTCCGCTCGGGCTCCACCTGGAACAACGAGCTCGAGGGAAGGCATTTCCGAGGCGAGTTCGAACCCGCCGCGGGCCGCGACACTCACCTAGCACAACACACAGCGTAAATCCAGTCAGTAAAACACGGTGGCAGACGGAATGTGTCCATTTTGGCTCCATTGTGTTGTTGTAAACAGGAGAAACTGCTCCGCTGCTTTTTCCTCCCTCGGAGTCCTTCCTTCTTCTTCGGCGGCGCCACGGCTCCGAGGGAAGCTGCGGCTGCCGCCCCCTGCAGGACATTCTCCAAGTTGTCCTATATTTTAAAATACAGTCTGTTCTCCCACTATTAATACGTTTTGTGTAACTTTAGCAGAATTAAATGTTGAACTATGCCGTCTAAAGTAAATGGTGACCACAAGAAAACATAAAAATGCTTAATAATAGTCCCTGACATTCAAATTTGACTTGAAACGGCGTCATTCACACCTTATTTTTAGCATTATTTATTCTGAATAATATCAGTCAGTGCTCTGGTCCTATTAATCCTACTGATAATGTTTTCCCTTATCTAAATTTATTTATTTTAATACTCTATATTTACATCAAGAACAGGTCCTCTCTACGGAAGCCGCCATTTTTTTTTACAGTAGCCCAAACTGGACAAACTATACATTTTGGGTTTTTTACGACAATTTAAGATTCCACAGGTTCTCTCTCATGTTTGGAAGGGGAGGGTGAGGTGAGAGGGTATACACCTGCAATATGGAACTTCAACACTAGATGTCATTAAATTCTACACACGGCACCTTTAAATAATATATAATTATCCTAAAGTACGTGAATCAAGTTGTAACAAAGTTCAAATTGTGCATTCGAGTCAGTAAACAACAATTAAAATATAAGATAAGTATTAAAAACAACCTTTTTGTCTGCTGAAGTTTTATATATTTCAATTTACTGGAAACAAGACTTTTTTAATTCATTTATTGTCAATGTGTATGATGCAAGAAGTGACTGTATATTACAGCTTTAGATATATTCTGAAGTTGTGTACTTGTATGTATACACTATAAAGACTATAGTGAAACAGTTGTTTTCTCAGTAAACATCGGTTACAAAAATGTCCAAAAAAAAGCACATTTCCCACACGTCGTCCTCGTCAAACACAAACAAACCTGGGCTTCAAATGTGCTTTATTTGTTTTGAATTTGTATTTATGCTATAAACCAAGTAGCGGTGGGACAGTGTGAGCGTTCAGACCTCACACTGCACGTCTCTGACCACAGACTCATACGTTTTCACATCTCTAATCATTTTTCAGGGAATCGTGGGTACAGTCTGCACATGTCCAGCGATGTTAGATCAGAAATGAATCGATAAAAATCTACTTTTAATCATGACCACAGTGAATTAGTAAACCTCTGGTAAGACTCTCCGGATTAGGAACCATCACATTAATGCCATATGGGCCACGAAAGAAAAAAACGTTTTGTCAGGGACATTAAATTAAAAGAGACATCAAATGTCACAAATAAAATTAAAACACACCAAGCCAATGCAATAAGGCCATCGGAGAAAAATAAATGTGCAGACTTCACACGGTTAAAATTTATACTCCGAAGGTTCAGTTCACCGGTTTTCATGACGAGGCCGAACTCGTCCCGTCAGCCCACAACCACACAAGCCGAAAACACACAGGGTTCTCTCAGTGCAAGTCAGGCTCGCTCGCCCACACATCCACACATCTCATAACACATTGCAGGAATCTATCATAAATATCAACTCCAGATATCTACAGTATTGACATATGCAACAGAGGGGAAATGTAATACATGCACGTAAACAAACAAACAAAACAAAAAAATACAGAGATCATGTCCTTGAACCAAACAACGCAGCTGTTTACAAAGTTCATTCAGCCTCATTATATTTATTTGTCTTTCCATAAATGTGTGTTTTGCCGCCTGGTGCGTCAGATGAGAGCCGGGCACTGAGTCACCATCTTTATTCAAAGCACACAGTGACTGCCGGCTCCTGGGGAATGGCTCACTTACATGGAAGTTTGGGAAAAATGCTCCTCCGAATGCACAGGAGGAAAGTACAGAGTTTCACAACAGCTGGAGGGGAAACATCTCCAGAGTTGTTTTTTCCTCTCAGTAGTCAGATTTTATTAATCGATTAAAAATATTTTTTCTGAGCTTGTTTTGACAGAAAAGCCCAGAAACTGAAATGTGGAAGCTGATAATGAACCATTTTATCATGAAGCCACATCCTCCTGACTCCTACGACCTCCTATCAATATTCAAACATTTATTTACTCTATTTCAAAATGGGTTTTGAGGGAATGTGCAGCTGCTTAATGAAACCCACCTGTGTTATTCCAGCCTTGCCGAGCTTTAGATGCTACAATTAGTCAAACTGCTTGAATAGAACATGGGTTATGAAAGGAGGAGCTGCACACGTGTCAGTTTTAAATCAGGTCTCTAAACAACTCCTGGTCATCAAACTATATTTTCAAACTTACTGTTAATCTGTGTCAGTTGTGTAAAAGTTCTTTGTAACTTTTCCAAAAAAGCAGCAAGTCGCACACTTCAACCACTTTTACGCAGCGGTTGGCTACGAAGGTGAAAGTCGAGATAGTGGATAAGATCTGAACTCCCATCTGTTCTCCTTGTATAGTTTGTCAGGTTGAGACGACAGAACGTCCATGTGACAAGACAACAGGAAAACGTCTGGAACATTCACAGCGAGCGAGTGGACGCGTTGATGATGTTTCTAACAAATATAATAAAAAGGAGAGTCAAACAAGCAGAAAATGTCAATTTGGAAAGACGAGGACATTTCAAGTTTATTTTTTTGGATAATGGCCGAAGCCGCTGTTGTCCCCCCCAGCTCAATGTTCCTGAAATTTGCCTGTTGTTGCCTGAGCCGCACAATCTCCTGCTGCCTTCTTCATATGTGAAAGACAAAGTTCATGTCCGAAGACAAAAGAGATCTTGTACATATGAAACGTCAGAGTCTCTAACTCCTCAGCTCAGCGTCGTTACGGCTTGATCTTCATCTTTAGCTTTAGAATTTCATTATTAAACAAACTCTGTTAAAAAAAAATAATAATCTGTGAATAATTTAAAGGAGTAAAGTGTGTTTAGGATTAAAATCAGTTTCTTTCATTTAACAGTTGACTGTTGACACCTGATTCTTCTGATCTCTTCATTTAACCAAGTGGGTTAAATCATTATGTACTTCAGCAGCTTCATGGAGCAAAACAAGACACAGAGGAGGATGATACAGACAATTCATGGTATTGCTCATTTTGTGTTATGTTCCTTTTTTTTGTCTAATCCTATTTAAGTTACGTGCAAGTATTTTCCATCCTTCATTGTGTTTCTTTAGCACAGGGTGAAATGACCAGAACAAGGTGGAAAATGCTTCAGGAAAATAAAAAACAAAAAAAAGACGTGGGGAAAAAAAGAACAAGCGAGTGAAACGAGGAAGCGATTATCAAGCCGCTTCGAGAACAGGAGGAGGAGAGTTAACGCATCCAATTGTTTTTTCTATTTACCTGGAAAAAGAAGTCGCAGATGAAAAGTGCTTTAGATGACGACAAACCTTTTTGGTTGAGCCTAATATGGACATAGTCATATCTACAGTAGAAACGAGACACAGACAGACCCACATGGAGATGGACGCAGTCCACAGTCACACATTTAGTTATTTACATTTTTTTTTAGTAGTGTTCTTCTTCATAATTCTATCCTCGGTGTGATTCCATGATTTTATAAGTTACACAAAAAGGCCTCATGCTGTGTCCGTCCTCGTCCTTCCAAACTCGTCCACAAGGGGGGGGAGGGGGCGGGGTTATGGGGGCGGGAGGAAGGAGGCGTCAGATCAATAATGTTATTGGGCCAGTGATGAAGAAAAAGGGGGGGGGGAATGAAGCTGAGGGCAGTTTTCATTCAGTGGCATCATGTGTCTGGAAGCTGGTTGATGTCAGTCAAGTTGGTGTCGTTGAGGATGACTCGGATCCGGTCCAAGGACTCCGCCTGTCGTATTCGCTCCATCTGCACCTGAGGACGCACACACACAACAATCCATGCATTCAGATTATGTTTGTTAAGAGATAGAGACAGAAACACAAATGCAGGGGGTCTGGGGTTCGATGCCCCGGCTCCGAGTGTGTGCTGTGTATTCTAAAGTGTTCAAAGTTGTACAACAGACTGGAAGAGCCCCTGAACAGATAATATGCAGATAACGTATATATTTAACTTTGACCCTGATGAATTCCATCTTACCTGAAGGTTCTGAGAGAGCTTGACAAAGTCCTTCTGAACCTGCTCACTGACGTCCAGCTCCGTCTGCAGCCGCTGAGCTTTGTCTTTCTCGTCGAGGGCCTGAATCTCGAGTGCACTCTGCAATCATCACGCAAACACAATCACACATCACACATCACACAAACACACACTAATCAGACTCAGAGAACAACTGAGTGGAGCCAGTGAAACGCAGGAGAAAAGAACCGTGGTAAATATTTAACTGAAACACAGTCGCGCTGAATAATTTAAAAGGATGTAGACTGCGAATCGCTGGCTGTGGGACTGGTCTCGTGTCAGACTACAACTGTTTCTGGATTCTTAGAAACATAATGATAAATGTTTACAACATGTACAAGCTCTCTCTGTCGTGCAAAGAACAGAACATCCTGCTCGATGTCAAATTACAAACCACCTGCTTTTATTTTACAATGAGGAAACATCATACACCACAACATTAAAGAATTCTCTTAAAGGGAGGGTGGAAAGACCGAACTGTCCAAGGAGCTTCATCTCACTGAAACTAAATGCGATATAACATCTTCAATGCTCTGAAATGATTGGCCGGGAGTTAGGAGACGGGCTGTTTCTGGTAGTTTGGTGCAGCACCGTGTCAAACTGACCTTTGTGGTGATCAGCTCTTTAAGTCTGTGCTCCAGGCTGATCCTCAGGCCCTGGAGGTTCTCCAGTGTCTCGGTCTTCTCTGCTAAACTTCTCTCCAACTGCATAAAGAAACAGATTTCAATTGAAGGGGGGGTTGTGCAATCAAGCGTTCAAATGTTGTTAAAAACCCACAAGACACAAAACAGTGACCGATTTTCAAAATAAAAGGGTAAATACATTCAATGTTTTTTCGGCCACTTGGAGGCAGCAGAATAAACTATAAACACAACATCTGATTTATATATATATACTACAATAGTTGTGTTTCATGTTAGTCTCAAATATATTAAAAAGCCACTGTGAAGTGAATCGTTTTTCCGCACTGAGGTTTTCTTCTTCTTCATGAAATCAAAGAGATGTGTACCTGTTCCTTCTCAGCCTTTATTCGCTCCAGCTCCGTCTTCAAACTGGAGAAGGAAGCTGCAGGAGGGAGACGTCATTAGAGGATCTCACAGAACTCATCTGAATCTCAGTGCCCACATGTTCCCTCTGGAATAATAACCTGGCACCTTGAAGATTATTACGCCATTTATGAATTATGGAACAAAGCTGCAAGTGGAGCTGCTCGGCAGAGTGATGGTGTGTCGGTGTGTGTTTGTGTGTCTGTCTGTGTATGTGTGTGTGTGTGGCTTGTGTGAAACAGACAGTGAGAGGTGGTTTACATGAAAAACCCTAAGTACTGAAGACTGGCAGCTTTGACTGACGACCATGAAACACTCAAACATGGACGTGTTTGTTGAGCAGATTAATCCAAGCAATTCACAACAGTGTGTTAAAGTTGATTAGTTGATGTTAAAATTACTAATTTAAGAAATAATTTGAAATTCTTCCCAAATAATGATGCTTATGTTATTACACCTTGGGCTCAGAAAACTCGTGTTTGTGGTCTTTACTATTCTGGGTTTTTCCTATAACCCTCACAATCGATTGAATTATAATTCAATACTCAGCAACAGTTTAAATGAGTCAGAATTATTAAAAGCATCACATCACACACGGAAAACTTTACTAATATGACTATAGGGACGGGATTTAATGGCTGAATCCATTTTGAATGAATATATACTTCCTTGATTCATAAAGCTCTACGGACAACAAATCCATTCTTGAATCTTTCATTCTGTCTTTGTTTGTGACCTTTCAAGAATCTGCACAGAAAGAAAACACTGATTTAAACAAACGTGTGCTCGTCAGCGACAGAGATGATATGAAGAGCTACTAATTGTGGCACCCAGTTATTTTGCAAAAACACTACCAACTAAGGGCAGGATTTGTGGAAGGGAACTCGGACTGTAGCAGGGAAACTTTTTATTTCCCGTTTATCAAGTTAAAAAAAGGAACTTCTGTGAATTTCTTTAGACTTGACACAGACGAGTGCTCGACCTCAGTCTTTGCTCTAATGCAGACTATGATCTGCAGCAGTGCATCAACCATTTCACCGCTAAATTACTTCAGGTTCTGGAAAAAAATTGCAATACATCAAGGCCAATATTTACTGAAAGACAAAGTGCAATTAATATTATATCCAAGGGCTGAAGCACATGAATTAAAATAACTTTTCTGGGCAACAAAGGTAAAACTAGTAAGGACAGATCAAGTCAGTGGGTCAGGTACCTGTGGGAAATTACTGCACTGACTGAATATATTGTTTTAACTAAGATTCTCCACCAAACGAACTAGCAAAAGATAAACACCAGGGATTTGAAAGGATTAAAAATGAATAAGTACAATTAGATCCAATGAAATGCCCCTGAGCCCCATCCCAGGCTGCAGCGCCAGTGTTGCATGCCTGATATATATATATATATATATATATAGAATCTACAGCGAAACATGTAATGATTAATCTATGGCATGGGACAACATACGTTAGGGGAAATTATCTATTAATGCACATTATAGACACTTCAAACACATGTAGGGGGGGGAGCACTACACTCTCTACAGTAATTAGTGTCGCAGCTCTGCCATTAACACACACACAGAAGCAGCTCCAGTGAAACTTGTTTTTCATACCTTCCAAGATGTCTGAACGACAGAAATCAACAGAGAAGAAACAAAAACAGAAACAGAAAAAATGTAAGAATGTATGTGTGTCGGATGCATTGGTTAGATATTTACCGTGTAACGAACAACTGTTAGTAAGTGATGAAACTGAACAGTTTAAACTGAACCACCCGAGTCTCACCTATCTCCTCCTTACAGCCCTCGATCTCCAGCTGCAGCGTGTCCTCCAGGTTCTCCTTCAGACACTGCTCTGCCTGGAGCTGCTCCTTCAGAAACAGGATCTCCGCTTTCAGCTTCTCCTCCATGTGATCGGCCGACGTCCGCAGCGCCACCGTGTCCTCGCGCAACCGCAGCACCTGCCCTTGTAGCTCCTGGAGAAAGAATCAGACCTCATTACAGGGGATCAGTGAGGGGGATCATCACCATCATAGAGCACAATCTGGTAAGATGATGAGCAGAGCCAAAGAAGAACAACGTGGAAGCAGCTCCCAAATGTTATCGTTTGCTAATAATTTCTATATCAGGAGGGTGAAGTGTTCACTGTAACACCAAGAAATACGTCTGTATCGGCTGATATGGACAAAAATGCTTTGTAACTAATCCACACAATAAAACACATTACAGCAAACATGGCCCAAACTCTGAACATGTGCTGGAGAGACACTTTAAAAACAGGAAGAGGAAGTCTCAAAATAGTGTTTCGAGGGATTTGCTCATCAAATCATTATGCAGGGTTTGAAAACGTCACCCACTCAATCATCTAACGCCTCGTCTATTAGATTTCAACCTTTCAAAGTGGCATGAGAATTATCTTATAGCTTTCGGAACCTTTCAATGCATCGGTGTTTGTCATCTCGATCGTTCTCAGCTTGTTAAACCACCGACAAGATGTCACAGGACCATCAGCGATATTCTCCACCTCCACTGAAGCTTTTTTAATCCACTGGACCACAGAGAAAGAGCCTCTGAGTAACAGTGTGTGGGAGGAGATGTGTGTGGATCCTCCTGAACAGAGCAGAGGGTTGTAAGTTGTAAAAAAACCACGTTGCATTCTCTTCTCGTCGTGAGGTTTAAAATGAGCCCTGGTGCCATTGATCGGCGAAAATGAGCCGGTGGAATCATGAAGGAATTATCACAGGCAATTAGCTCCTGTGTGCTACACTGCAGGGATTATTTTCTCCATCAATTGGTGTCAGATTCCTCTCTCTCCCTCCCTCTCTCTCTGTGGCATGAATGGTTTATAGACGGTTAATAAATGGATAATGTGATGCATAATGGAGAGCTGACTCTGAGTATCCACAGCAACAGACTATTAAGAGTCAAATCGTTATGAATTGAGATCATCTGTATATTTCTTTGAGCTGTTGTAGAATGTCAGTAAAAATACATTTACTCATAGTCAGTACCTTCAGGGAGCGTCAGTAGTACATTTGTACAAATTAAATCCAAAATCAACAAATCCCTTTTCATCCTGCACTGCCTTAAAAAAAAATTGTACAACCACAGCAATGCTTCTGTAAATATGACCAGTAATCATAATGTTGTGTGCATTCAAAGATCATAAACGTCCCAGAGCACATGCTCTGATTAGCATTTGGAAAGGAATTCCACTTAAGATAGTAAATCCTGATTTTAAAGCTCTTATCATACTTTTATTGTATCTTTTCCAAACCTTGAATTTCTTATCTTTGTGTATTATTATTGCCTCACATCACTAAACAATTAAATCTCAACTAATCATTTACTGTTTTAATGCAGGATACACAGCACGTCTTGGGTTTCACCTACTTGGACAGTATTGGGCATCTGGAAGTCTTCCTGTCTCTGGAGCTCCACGTGCAGCCTGTGTTTTCCCTGCAGACTCTCGTTGTCTCTCTGTAGTCGACTCAGTTCGTCTGCCACCTGCTCCCTCGACTTCACCAGCACCGCCTGGAAGAGAACAAACCAAACAAATCACTCTCTCATCGTGTGTCAGTTTGTTTCCCTTTTTCTAGCTCCTGTCACAAGTAACCAGCTCCTCTTTTAAAACACAGAGTGATTCCACATCAAGTTTCTCCTCCTGGAGCCACGATTCATCCGACTATCCCCCCCAGAACTTATACTTTGCTTACAGCAGTGACTCACTTCATGACAGTATTAAGACTCATGCTCCTTCAAACCACATGAAGCAGATGTAATGTCTCATTGCTCTGGCGGACGTTTGAAAGGCCTTCGAGTCACATTGGGGCTTTTCCTGCTTCCAGCTGCACATTCATTACTGAGGATGTTTGTCTCACTGGTCATCGTCCTGTTTGTCCATCTCTCTCTGGATGATATTCTGCGAGAACGAGTTGTGTACTAGACTTAGAACTGCACGTGATGTACAGTGACATTATGTGACAGTTCCCTTTTTAAATTCCCAAAAATTGACTAGATGTGAAATAATTAGGTAAATTATCGATTAGAAAACATAAAGGAAAAATAATCAATATGCACTAAGTCCTCAGTTTTTCTATTATCTACTAATATGTGTTGAGAATACCTTGTTCAAACTTCATGATTATTAGCCCAGATTTTTCATAAGCCCCACATCGGAGCCACATATGTATTCGACACGATTCAGGGGACTCTCCCACACGTCTCCTCCTCTGGCTAGATTTCTAACAGGCTAATTATCTATGGTGCTGTTGAACTGTGCTGTCTTATACATAAACCTCTCCCGAGAAGTATAATGCAATACAGTTCAACTCTGAAACACTCTGTGAAAGAGGAGTTTTTACACTTAGTTTTCTTTTTGCACATGGCAATGGTCAATCTATGAATTTCCCTCGCGGTGGAAGAGCAACCTTTAGACATAACTTAATTTTGTATGAGTGGCAACAACTCCCGGAGCCAAGAGCTCCTTCGTATCAACAAATACTCGCGGTAAGAAGGAACAGAAAAGTAAACCCATAACACAGAAAGCCAGCATCCCGTGAGCTGCAGTTCACTGTGGCTGCAGGTCAGATTACAGAGATGATGCTTGTTGTCAATCCAAAAACAATGACATGCTCATTTGAAGGGCGTATTTCTTGCCAGTGCAAACTCAATCCCGTCCAATATTAAACTCTGTGACCTTAGACGGAACGAGGGATCCAAACACAGCTGTCGTGAGGAAGGCAACGCAGAGGCTAACGGAGGGAGAGTGCTGCTCACCATCTGCTCCTGCGTGTTCCTCTTAGCGTCACTGAAGGCTTGTTGTAGTGTTCCGAGCAGCGTCTCCGACTCCTGGACCCTCTGCATCAGGGCGGAAACCTGCAGCACAGAACACATCACTGAGACGAGAGCTAAACGCCTTCAGGGCTCCTCAGACATTTACAGAGATATTTACAGGACAGGAACATATGTTGGAGGGAACAATGTGGTAATCTTAGTCAATGAATGTTAGCGTAGGATCAGTGAGAAAATACAGTGGAGCAAAACGTTGGGGAAAGCACTGCAGGTCAGATAGTTCAGTGTCAGTGTCGGCTGGGAGTGATATCTGAACCCATGGAAAAGATGCACTTCCTGTGTGTATTCCCCAAAGCGATGCAATCTGAGCTCCTGCAGATTCACAACTTGGTGTGGGGGGGGAAGGGCGTTCACATCTATTATGTGAAAGGATGACGTAGCCCACATTGTTAGGTATGTTGCTGTGTGCACAGTTCATGGAGAATTTAACCCAGTGCGCAGGAGGATAAACAAACAAAATGACAATTAACACGATCAGCTGCACTAAATCAATCATTAAGTTTTCATTATGAATAAATTCCCTGTGTCCAGACCTTAGCAGCCGTTTCCTCGTTGCCTGCTTTGACCGAATCTTCCAAAGCCTGTTTCTCCGTCATCGTCCTCTCCAGCTGATCGTTGGCCTGACGCAGCATCACCTGCAGCTTCTTCACCTGGAGCAGAAAGAAAGGAAGAATCCTTGCAATGAGCGCTTCTCTTGTCAAACTGCTGATCAATTCAAACACAAAGTTTTCAGGCGATGACAAATTCCTCCGGCCCCCACAAAACTTGAAAGAGCAGAAGATATCGGTGCTGAAGTCGTGATATTTCTCTCACGAAACCCAGAATATCAAGAGGCACCACTTTTCTACATGATTAAGATATTTGTTTCATGAAAAAAAATCCAAATGGTTTCTGGTTCTGCTCCACAAATGAGAATATTACAGACGAATGGACCATAAAACCCACAAACCTGGTCTCGTGTCTCGGCCTCTTGTCCCTGGATGGCCTGGAGCTGCTTCTCGTAGTTGGAGCACATGTCACAACGTCGGCCGAGCTTCCTGCCAGCGTTTTTCACCTGGCGACAGACAAACACTTAATGAAACTGTCTGATAAACATGATGTCTAAAAACTAATACGATACTTTATCTCTTAAAACTGGCATGTTCATTAACAGCAATTTGATAATTGAACTTTCAGTTTTTATCGGACTTCCTTTTTAAAGATCATAGATTAATTCAATTCAGAAACAGGAAATTCATCAAAGTTAGGGCCACCTCAAAGACAGTGTAGTTTTAAGAAGGGGATTGTTTCACTAGTGAATAATATTAAAATAATCTGACAAATTTATGGGAAGTTATGGGAAGAAATCCGTGGAAAATGTTACATGTTCCCAGAAACTTTTCATCTTAAAAACACAGAAAAACCTTCAACCTTACCAACTGTATAAATTTGATGTCTTGCCATAACCACTAAATAGTTTGATCCACATTTCAAAACCTCTGAGTAACAGCCTCTGGAGGAGGACGCACCTCTTGCTGAAGCAGATTCCACTCGCTGTCGCTGACCAGCCGGTAGCCTACAGGCGGCAGGTAGGCGTTGTTGGCCGTGTGGGAGATGCTCGACAGCAGCGACGCCGTCTCCTCCTGCTCGGGCGTCATGGCCTTGATGGCCTTCTCCTGGTCTTTTGTCAGCAGGAAGTGGCTCGCTGTCAGTTTCATCGAGCTGATGGACGAAGTTTCCCCAAAACTAGTGTCTGTCACGCCGCAGTCGGCCCCCACCAGGGGCCCAAAGTCTGATTCCTCCAAGTGGCTGGCCGACTTGGCCTTGTGGTTCTGGCCCCCGAGGCCCTGCTGGGCAGACAGCGAGGAGCCCAGGCTGTCGGTCGACTGAACTCTCCGCAGGTTTTCCTTGTAGGGGTCCATGGTGCCCCCCAACACCACGTCAGTATCTAAAGAGTGCAATGAGCCGTGAGCGCTGTGGTCAGCGTGGGGCTGAAAGAGAAAGAGCAGAATAAGTTTTGAGAAAACGTAAATATGAAACTTTGTGATCAAATTCCATTCACGCTGCAGACGAGATGAATAAAAAGCAAAAGGGACTTAACTAAAACCAAGTGTTTAAGAGTGCACTGACAACTCACAGCCATAAACTACGACATCCTTTATATAGTCTTGGTAAACAAACACTCTAAGAGTAACAGGAGAAAAGCAACGTCCTTGGTAATGTTTGCAAAGAAGAACAAATATTTGCCTCGCTAAATCAAGACTGAACTTTAAGTAAACATTTTGTCTCAGTAAACCAGTGCAGTTTCAGTCCCTCCAAGTATTCCTGACATGAGGTCACTGTCACCTTTGACCTTCAACCACTGAAATCCAATCAGTTCATCTTTGAGGCCAAGTGAAACTGGTCAAAATGGGAAGAATGTCCCTAAAGTCAAACTTGAGAAAATGGCCTTGATTTTAACTTGTGATCATCCAAATCTAACCAATTAATCTGTGAGTCTAATGGAACATTTGTGCCAAATTTGACAGGATTATCTCAATGCAATCTTAAGATCACAAAGTAAAAAATTGTTTGAGGTCACAGTGACTTTGACCTTTGACCTCATTTAAATCAGATCATCCATAAGTCCAAGTGAATGTCCTATGGATGTTTTTTAAGTTACAGTTAAGGAAGAACAACGTTTCTTAAATCATCACTGCTCCCGAGTTTAAGGACAGAAGGGACGTGGCCATGTTGTGTGTCTGAGGATCACTTTACTCAAAGGGAACATAACACGACGATAATGGCCGAGCTCTTTTCTCTCTAAGGGACGTATCGAGTAACGCTCACACCTCCTCGACGCTCAGCCCGAGGAAGGAGTCCTCCAAAGGCTCGGTGTTGTCTCCCCCGTCCTCCTCGTGCATCTCGTTCACTTGGCTCAGCCGCTCTTTGTCATCCTCCTCCTTGGATAGAGACAAAAGGTTTAAAGTCATAGAGATATTGTTTCATTTTGTGGTTTGGAGTGAGGTTGAACTGTACGACATTATCTTGAGGAGTTCTAACAATCATGGATGGAAGCATATTATCTTTCTCACTGGACAACGTTTCTCCTCGTCACTCTTATTAATCACAATAGTGTTAGAAATAGAAACTACTTTATTTGTCAAGGTAGAAATTTGTCTCGGCTGTCTCATCTAAAACAGGCATATTTGACGCTGTGACGCTGCGTGTACCTGGTCCTTCTTCTTCATCTCTTCCACCTGGCGGAGTTGTTCTGATGACAGCACGTTCTCTATCCTCTGCATGTCCCTCATGAGGAGGCGCTGGGACTCCAGGAACTGGTCGTTGGCTCTCTGCCACGTGTGCTTCAGCTGATTGTGCTGCTGCCGCTCCAACTCCAGCTTGTGGCAGACTGAGAGAGAGACAGAGAAGTTTAGGGCAGTGGTGAAATGCGGTATGGAAAGATTAGGTGCCAGAAACAATAACATGACACTGCATGTTTATGTGTCTATTATGTTTTAAGTGGCCAACTTTCACAAACGCAAATGTAGGGAGTCCCATTTCAATGTGACTTTTATTGTGAAAAAAAGAGACCCAAGAGACTAAAGAGCAACAAATATAAACCAATCATCAAGATTCTTATAAAAAGAAATATCGCAATGTACCCTCATGCAGCTCTTTCCGTAGTTTCTCTGCGTCTTCCTGCAGGACAGATTTCTGCGTGTTCAACACGGCCACATACATCTCCAGGTCCGTACGACACGACTTCTCAGCCTCCAGAACGTGATTGAGCTCTTTGACCTGTAAATAAAAGAGAAAATCAGAAACATGAAAATGTGGTTCAAACATAGTCGTGAGCCTGAGAGAAATGCCCGACTCTTCTGCTGCCACCTCCTCTGACTGTTTACAAGCTAGACCCTAACTCTATCAGTCTGTGGTTGAGTGGCACAGAGAGGTTTTTTTTTGTTTCTGCTGACAACAGCCATCTGCTGCGGCAGGAAACAAGCTCGATGGGAAATTTGTGGAAAGGCTGTGGTCGCCCCCCCCCGATTCCGCTCAGTTACAGTAGATTCCAATGGTGACAAAGCTTTAAAAGAGTGGTAACAAAATATCCAAACATCCTTTAAAACGACTGAGACGTCGCCTCGGTCCGTCTGCATCATCACAGTGGACTCATTCAGCTGAAACACTGCGCTGCATTGTAACCGTCCCACACGACGATTAAACAAGTCGAACTGAAAACCAAAACCGCGACGATCTGTGAGGAAAAGCAACTGTCAACGTTTAGCAGCCATTTTTCATGCCCACGACTGCTGAGAAATACCGACAATAAAACACATTGTAGCTGCAGTATCACTTCTTTACAATGGTACCACAGTAAAATGACTTAATAACTACTGTATCAATACTGTCAGACATAAATAAAACTGTCTCTACCAACACAAGTCAATGAATCATCCTGTGAAAAGGCTCTTTTATGAATATTACAGACAAGTTGTCCAGAAAAACATGATTTTAAGTCAATGAGCTCTCTGTTATTTCATAAAACAGGATAATTAAAGATTGTCACCTGTTTTTATTTAAATTATAATTTATTTCACTTGCTCTATCGCCCAATCAATGCTCAAGTAAGAGTCAAATATACTGTACTTGGATAATCCACTGCTGTGACCGAGGAAAGGGACATAAATTTAAAAGAATTGAAGAGTTTTCTACTTTTATTATAATTAACCTTGTTAAATTCGATCCCACTGCCACTCGTGGGTAACATCACGCCCAGTTAACTTTAATGTGCATTAATTTTCCACAATGCATCATGGGTTTGTCGCCGACTGACCTTGGAGGCCTCCAGTTCTTTCACCCGCTCCCCGGCTGTCGTCAGTCGGGCTTTCAGGGCGGCGATCTCCTTCTCCATGGGCATCACCACCGAGCGCAGCTTCTCCGCGTCCTCTTGGGCCTTAAAGGGGATTTGAATCGCTTATTACAAATCCATACATGTGGATAACAGCACAGCTTACACTTCTTTCATGTGCTTCACTTCCTCTAACCGCAGCAAAAACACACAATATAACATCATCATAGAAACTGAAACGCATTGTAATTCAGTCTTTACTTAAAAATAATTCAGACTGATAGACGGTAGAAAACAGGAACTGACATCAGAGATCTGGGTTCCTGTTAAGGTACATTTTTAGACACAGTGAAATGAAAAAATACTACTTTCATAGGGCAGTTAATATATTTCTTGGTTTCTTTGAGTAACTAGATATCGAAACTTCTCTTTTTCCTTCCAGTAAACCATTTAAATTGTTCTGCTCACATTTTGGAGTTTTCTGACACAACTTGATTATGTATTATATTATTTTTTTATTTAGTTCAGTTGAGCTTGCCAAGACAAACTCCAACTTTGTTGATATAGAGATAATGTAGTGAATCCTGATTCTTTAATTATTATTAGTCTATAATCATAATTATAAAATAGTGACAAGTGCCCGTGATGATTTCTCACAAAGTATTTTATAATGTTTACTTCGATCAGTCAAATCCAAAGATTATTAGTTTACTGTCAAATACAAAATAAAAACATAAAATCTCTCTCTACGCTGAGCTATGTCTGGCAAGCCAATCAAAGGTGACGGATCTGATCGGTTTAGCAATCACACCAGACGCACATTATCTATTTTGAGTCTGAACTATGTGACATCTCACCCACTCTGCTACTCACAGTGAAACCTGGAGCTGACCTGGTGATGTAGAGACTCCTGTGCCTCAGTCTGGAGTCATTACATCACCAGGTCAGCTCTAGTTTGGTGTGGAAAATCTAAATCCAATTTATAGGTGTTTATAGAGAATTAGTGTAACATGAGTATGAACGATCGTCTGCCTGAAAACTCAACCTTGGTCAACACCTCGTGAGCCGTCCAGCTGGCTCCGCTGTCTGGCACCGTCTGAGCTGTTCTCTGGCTCTGGATCTTTTTGTTTTGTGTTTTTACTGAAAATGTGCGGTCACAAACTAGAAACCTAAGATTCCATATCAACACAAACTCATACGCTTGCCAACAAAAAAACGATCCGTCGAAACAAAGGAAATTAATTTAGTACAGAAGTGGAGAATAAGGCTCAGCTTTATGTACAAAATATATTGAATAAAGAAACCTACTTTTTTCATTTCCTCCTCCAGGTTCTCCTCCTCCTGGCCCACGGTGAGGCGGCGTCTCAGGTCTCCCATTTCCCGCTCCATCGCCTCGCGGTACTGGTTCCACTGGGCTCGCTCCTGATCCAAGCGCTGGTGGAACTGGACCTCGTATTCGCATACGGTTTCTTTTATGATGAAGCACATAATCCAATAAGAACAAATCAAGTTTGGAGATCGGTTACAGAGATTTTTAAAGCACATTGAGGAGCCGCTGGTTTTTACCTTTCATGATGGCCTGCAGCGAGGCCACTTCCTCCTGCCACTGGCTGCGGACCTGGTCGATGGCTTCCTGTTTGGTGTTTTCCGACACGGTGGCCACAGCTTGGATGTTCTCGATCTCAGACTGGGCCTGACTCAGCTGGATCTGGACGGAGCTCAGCTCAGCGTGGGCCCCCTCCAGCGCCGCAGTCTGCCTCTTCCACTCCTCTGGAGACAAATCGAGAGGAGAGGGAAATATACAAGAGTACAGAGAGATGCTCTTCGGTTAACAATACCAGCAAGCTTGTGTGATTATGGATCCGTACCTTCCTTCAACATAAAAATATCTTTAAACTTGGCTCGTTTCTGGTTGAACTCTGCCTCCAGCTGCTGTTTGAGTTTGATGAACTCGACCCTCTCCTGCTCCAGAGCTGCCACTCGCTGCTGCAGCACCTCTGGAAGATGGAGAAGACACAGGACAGTAATTAATCAACCGCTAGTTACATATAATGGAGTTAGATTCTTAAAAAAATCCTCCGGTTGGAAAACTGCTAGACTTTGCAGAGTAATTGCGATTAACACACGTTGCCCAGGAAGATAATAATACACTACAAGGAAGGAATAATCGTCCTAAGAGAAAATACAACTCTCAAAGGAATGCATTACATTTTTCCAAGTCATAGATTTTTCCAACAATCTAGTGCATCTAACTTCCTGCTTTTTCCCCCTTGTTATTTAAAAGCAGCCGGTCAAGACATGGGACGACTGTATCCTCAGACTCAGACTCAGACAGAGGCATGGAAACATTTACAAGCGCACACGGCCGGGTCAGTTCAGCAGGGCAGCGCCACGCCACCATCATGTGACGGCTGAACGCTGAACACTTAAGTCTCATGTGTTCCAAGTGAATTTCAACAGCCGGGATTTAGTGATCACAAAAAAACAAAGGAAATACTTTTAGTCCCAATGATCTGCCATGGTGTCGACCTCCTTGTTCAGAACATAGATCACGTGAGTCACAATGTAAATACAATAAACCAGAGGAGCTTCAACACATTCACGGACGATGCAAAAACGGATCAAGCTTAATCTCATGCTTCTCTCAGTTTAAAAAAATTTGGTGACATATTGCATCAATGATGATCACTGATATAGAAAACAAGATGTTGACATATTTTTATGGCAATTAACTTAATGAATAATGGATTAATCGTCATAGATCCTCACAACCAGATTTACACACTAATATCGCAACCACATACAGTTCTAAGTATTGACCTGAAAAGGTACACAATCTACACATTCCTCTCTGACTCTGTGTTTCCATGTCTATGTCTGAGCTGTTCAGGTGAGAGATAACAAAACAAGTCAAAGGCCAGAGGCGTTATGTTTGTCGAGTGATAATAAAACTCTCTCAGGAATCATTCATGAAAAGAACAGGCCTTGCTCAAACACAGTCACTGAGAAATAAAGACTGACAGACTGAGCAGGTTGAAATTTACAACATCGAACAGACAGTCAGCAGGAAAGAATGTTGCTTTAACCTCAAAGATGCACGTGGAAAAACTTTTACTGCTGCAGAAGTGTCAATAAGTATAGAGATTCAAGGGAAGTATATAAACAAATTCCAGCTTCAACTAATGGTTTTGTTCTAGAAACTATCAAATTCAATAAGATTTTAAAATCAAGACCTTCACTCAGGAGCAGAAAACTTAACAGAAATAATGATGCGACATTTATTGGGATAATTAACAATATAGGCTGAGAATTTTTATTTATTTATCTTTATCAAGCTGCAACACGCAAATGTTTTGTAAATTCTTTGAAATTAAGCGATTATACAATTCTCAAAACAGTTGTACAAGGATTTTGAGCTAATTATAAACTCTTACACATTGTATGTTTACCACAGATATATATAGAACATAACTGCTCACTCAAACTTTCACTCTTGCACATATAAGCTGTGCATTGTGCAATATTTTGTTTTGATATTCTTTCATGTGCAATATTACAACTCGTGTGCAATTACACCATTCACATGCAAAACTGTGTGACATTACTGGTAGATAATCATCATTATCTTATTATCATGTGCAATATTTCAATATCATTTGCAGTATCCTTTATCGTTTCGACTTACTGCCACTGAAGTTAAGTATTAGTTTCTCTCAATAAACTTGATTTCATAAAATAAACTTACATTTTTACTTTATTTTAATCTTAACTTGTATTTAAGACTTAATACTAATTGTATCTTTCATCTTGTCTGTATTTTATTCTACTTCATATTGTTATTTTCTGTAATATTGGAGAAAGCAGGCTCATTAACTACCTTCTGGGTCAATAGGATCCTGTGTTATTAAATGTGGATGAGTTCCCTGCAGGACCCTCCGTGGTCCCCGGACCCCCGGTTGAGCAGCAGAGGGGTAAACCTGCTCCAGGATCAGCCTCCTGTGCCGCTGCTCCATCCCCCGAGTGAGTGCGTGTGCGCCGGCCACTCACAGCCCAGAGGACCGGGCTAATAAGACCCATATGACCCGTGTTAACCGCTGACCAGGCTGGGCCACAGCTTTACATCTAATGAACCAGGACTAGCCTCAGCGAAGAGCTACCGTGCTAACGCAGCCCTGCTGGTGAACAGACAGCGGCGTTAGCTCGGGTACAGTTAGCACGGCACGGCTCGGATTTAAGCAGCTTTAACAACAAACACGCATGGAGTTAAATGCAGAATCCGAGGCGGTGACAGCCAGTGACACGTCGCCCGGATGCTAACGAGCTAATGTTGTCAGGGATGCAGAGGCCGCTAGCTCCGGTGCTGGCGGCTCCCGGGGCACCCCCTCCTCGAACCCGCACACACACGAGACAGTTACCGTCATGTTGCGGCGACGGAGCGGATCCCGGGGCCGGCTCGGCCATGGTTTCCTGGGGGGGAACTGGAGGCTGTTACCGGGGCAGAGGGGGCAACAAGCTAGGAGCGTCCAAGTAAACAGGCTAACATCACAACTGCTGCGGCAAGCTAGCGAGGAGGGCACTCCGCTGGTTTCCGCTTGGGCTTTCAAAATAAGAGAGGTTCAAATCCCCAAGAGATCAAGGCTCCCTGGACCCTAAGCCTTTGTTGTTGTTAACATTTGTTCATGAAAAGTCAATCAAACACATACAAATATACATAAGTAAAGGCAACTGTATATGACCAAATACTGAGTATTTATACACAAAAAACAATCAAACGGAAAGCAATAGGGGGCCTTCACACTGTCGGTGCTCTGGCCCTTTTTATAAAAATAAAACACCTACAGAGTTGGACTTGTTACTTCACTTTTATTGGACTGTCTCAGCTTTTAATATGTCTATTTTATTTTATCAGTTTCCATTGCCATTAGATTTAAATGATTTTGTATTTTATTTTAAAGTTGTCCTTATTTTGCTTGTTGCCTTAGATTGTTTTATATCCGTTTATTGTAATGGCTGTTTTTAGATTAGCTATAACGATAAAATCAATATTATCATTATTACAAACAGACAAACTGAAAAAAAAGTGTTTGTCCTTTGTATCATATTTCATCCATGGTTGTACTATAATAGAAAAGCAAAACCCCCGAAATACTCAATTAACCTTTTCTAACGATATTATGAAGCTAACCCACCAATTTCCTGTAAAGTACTTACTTAATATAGGTGGCTTTGATCATTCCTGTAGCTCCTTTCAAAATAAAAGCAATCTACATGAATTCAAGATCCACCTTGCACGTTTAAATTCAAGATTTATTTGGACACAAAGACAGTTAAGGGGTCACTAGATTAATACAACATATGAAATTCATAAACAAGAATTCACATAAATAGATTAAAAGAAAAAAATAATCCAAACATGACTTAATAGGGGGTTTTAACACTGTCAGAAATATGATGATACACCCACCCACACACACCCACACCCACACGCACACACACTCACACGGATGATGTAGTCACTAGAGGAAGGCAGAGGGTGGGGACAGCACAGTCAGCCTTCAAGTTTCGTTGTTAATCTAAGAAAAGTAGAAACTGTCATGCAAATTTCACAAACAGTACAGGATGCCTCCTCTCCTCTCACTTTCCCCTTTCACTCACTGAGACCATCACCCCTCATCAGCCCTGAAGCCGTCAGCTGTAAAAAGAGAAAAAAGGTAAGATACACACAAGTATTGTGTTTTATTCAGCTGAATGTTTACACGTCTCTGTGCATCATGGGAAACAAAACATCTCCTTTCAGTCCGACTTGATTCTGAATCAGCAGAATTTGTGACTCTTGGCAGGAAGCTGTTACACAGCGTGGATGTGTTCCTCACAGATAAACATGCAGTAAAGTGTATTTATGCCTTTCTGTCCACAGAGATAAGGAAATAAACTCAGACAATTCAATTGTAATGTGCCGTCTTCTGTCAGCATCATGACAGGCTCTTAAAGTCCCCCCCCAGAGCTTCTCTGGAATCAAGTTTGATTCTAAGAATGCTGTGTAGAAATACCAAAATAACCTGAGGACTTAGTCAACGCAGAAAAGAGGGAAGTGGTGAATTGTCCTCTTTCCGATGCATTGCGCTGAAAAGGTGCAGCACAGATGTTTTCTTGTCCAGAAGCGTGAAGTCTGTGTGTTCAGGTTTAATGTGGTATTTTCTCTTTAATCTGCAGCGGCATTGAGAAAAAAGAGCGTCCATGGGGGTTTTACGGCAATACTTGTGGCTGTGGGTGATCTGTGGGACCGTTTTTGGGAGTGTGTTGATCGCAACCATCTTCTTTTTCATCAACAAGTGGATATCCAGAAGCGGTACGTCTCACCTCTGCTCCACGGGGCTGTGTCATCAGTCTTGACTTTATAAACAGAGCTCGAGTGAATGTGTGAATGTTTTTTTTTCCTTTTACACCAACTTACACAGCGTAGAATTGTCATTGAAGCAGCCTTGAGTTCATCATAGACGGACCGTGACAGATAGATATTTGTATTGTAGTGTAGAAAATGCAGCAAAACTAAGAGTGCTACTGCTTATTGGTGCATAAAGTGAAATAAGATCAATTTAAATGCAAAGAAAATTATATTCAGTTTTCGTGAAATTTTGAATCACAACCTCAGCATATCTAAAACACCGACTCTGCACTTTGGTATCACATGTGACACAAGTCAGAAACTGCACAAGGTGATTATTCTTCTCTAGATTCAGGGTTTCAGGATGAAGAAGGAAAAGTAAACTGAGGAGCATTATAAAGTGACTAAGTACATTTACTTGAGTATTGTACCAAAGTATAATAAGAGTATTTAAAGGGCGGTATTGTAGTTTATATGCTGCTATAATCATAAATACATTATGATGGACTTGAGCAACTCAACAGTTATAATTTGTTAAAATTAGCCACAATTTTACAGATTGTAACATTAGAGAAACGCTCGTATTTTAAAGCTTCAATATTTAAAGGAAATATCTCTTCCCCAATAAGGAAATGCTTACTTCTTGACATCTTAATGATGTCACTTTCCTCATCATGACACAATTTATACTGTATGATTACAAATGATTTGTTAATATGAATAACCTGGAGATGATGTCTCATTGCGAAAGTTAAAACATTACTACACTAGTTGATGTAATTGTTTGACTTCATAGTGACCTCACAGTGAAATCGCGAAAAATGTTCTAAGTATCTTTGCTGAAGATATTTGTTACCCTGACCTTTGACCTTTGACCATTCAACTCCACAGTTATTTGTCTGCAAATATACTTTAACTAACTATGAAGTACTTTCAGTTTTGATATTATTAACAATTTTGATTATGTGATTGTTGTGTTTTTAGGTGACGGAAAGTTTGAATGGGTGATTTTGCTCAACAGACTATTTCTAATCAATAGCTTCAATAATTAAAAAATAAATGGGGTCAGGGTAAATAGGTAAGGGTTAAACAAATACAAATCTACATAGGACATAATCACACAAGTTCTTCTGCCTTAAATCACTCATCTGAGAAGTGAAACAAACGGCCTCTTCCACCCATTAAAGTCAGGTTTTTTTCTGAGGGGAGTTTACATTATACAAACTGAGCGTGAAGGAATCAAAGCCGTCCAGACTTTAATCCCCCTGAGGCGAAGATTTGTGATTTTGTAATTTTGGACGACATAAATAAAATTGACTCGACTTCACATCACATTATCTGATTACTCTGGAAAAATCCAAAAGACTTTGACTCTGAGTTTTTTCCTGGAAACGAGTCTCTGGTGAGAAAGGAGAGAAGCGAAAAGAAGTTCCAGTGAAAACAGTGAAAACAGTGAAAACTGCTGATGCCTGAGATACTTTGTTATAGACTTCAATTCTACAAAATGATGACGAACAAAAAACTAAACGAAAGTAACGCTTGAGTTTGAATTTGACTTGACCTGACATGAACTGTACAGTACATGCTATAGGCTGGTAGAAGTACTGTTGTAGTATTGTCTCTTTGGTTTTTAAAGTATCTCTTTTACGAAAACTGAAGCTGCATCTATACCGACACATATCTGCTACACATATACACTATCGTGAAATGATGAATACAAATGATTACATAAGAACAAAACCACAGAACTGTTACATATCCATACGTTGACTCTTTAAAGAGCATTTTATGATAATCAATGTGTTTTTAAACATTAAAAGCCAAATCAGCCTTTTTGCTCAATCCATACTTATACAAACTTGCGCTGCTGCATGTAACTTATATGACTTAAAAGTACTGTATTAAAAGAAAAATTAAAAGTAAAGTTACTTAAAAGTATAACAATGGATCAAAATTTTATGTATTATTGTATGAAAATAGATCATGTTAAATATATCAGTGGATCAGTACCAGTTTTATTGTTGTAGTCGTTCAATCAGGAAGAAATTTTGAATATTATTTTGGATTTTACATTAATCTACAACAGTGAAGCATATTTTATTAGCTGTTATTTATAAGACTGCATTTTTATTTACAATTTTAATCTTAAAAAATATATAAAACTGTTATAAGATGAAGCAGGAAGTACAATATTTTTCCTCTGAGCTGAAGAAGAGTACAAGCATAAAGTATCATGAAATAAAAGTATTTCAGTAAATGTATTTAGTTACATTCTGTCGATCGAATTTCACCTGACGTGCTGGGTCAGCGAATTCAAAATTTCAAGTAAAAGCAAACAAATTCACGTAAAGTGAAATGAGCGGTTTCATTTTCAGCAGCAGATAAATTCGTTAGAAAAACCAACACATTGCAGATCTGCAACACAAGAGGAAGGGAAACTGAAGCATTGTCACTGTTGCTATGGAAGTACACAGTATGTACTAGGACAGCTTTAATACCAAGCAAAGGAAAACTGATAATAATTGTATAAATTGCTATTATTAGGGAAGTTTCCCTCTGGATTTGATTAGCTCAGATGAAACTTTAATGATCCCTGTGGAGAAACTGGGCTGCGGACGAATAAATAAAGAACAAATAAAGGGAACAAACTAATAATTATAAGTAAAAACACATGTGGAGATAAAAGAGGCTTGTATGCCCAACAATCAATAATACACTGTATGTATATAACAGGAATAAGGAGTGTGTGTGTGAATGTGAATGTTTATTATTGGGTTTTACAGTGTTTCCTATTTCATCCTCATTATATGGTCTTTAAAATCCTATTGTATTTGTGTTTGTCCCAGTTTATTAGAACAGGATCCAGGCCCCAGCTGTTAATGAGCTCACTGAAGAAAAGACCCTCTGGTGTTTTTAAGATGTTTGAAGATTTTACTTAAAGAGTTTTTAAATTTTAATAGAGGGGTTTTCTGGGGTTTTCTCTTATGTAACTTTTATTTGACTTGATGTTCTCTCTCGTTTTTTCTTTTTTTCCCACAGGCAAACACCGAGTCTCAAAGCTGCAGAGAGGATTTCTCTCCAATGTCGAGTAATGCACTATATTTTTTTACGGGTTTCCTTTGGGTTATTAGGTGCACAATGTCAGTGGACTGTTGAGTCCAATGTTTTGGGGAAATAATAACTTATTTTCTCACTAAAATATATATATCAAAGAACTGATGCCTCTTTTTATTATGAAGCCACAGCTTGGAAATGTTAGCTTAGCTTAGCATAAAGACTGGAGGCAGGGGGAAACAGTTAGCCTCAGTCTATCGAAGGCAGAAATATCCACTAACACCAGCAGCTTTAAAACTCACAAATCAACAAGTTACATCTCAGGGTTGTGAGGAATAAATGAAGCATGTTACTCAAATTTACTTTCAACATGTCTTTAGAGTCTTATAACAAAGTGGAACAGTTATTATTTATTAAAAACTACAGTTCCTATAAACAAATACTTCAATTTGAGTCTAACAACAGCTGCAGTGTTCAGTCGACCTCTGTCTCGCTATTTTTACCTTTGTTATCACCACAACTTCACTTCCTGTGACGTAGCGTGATGAAGGTTTTTTTTCGATTTTGTTAATATCTAATGAAATACGAGGTAGATTTGGATTAAGGAAATCAGGACGTGTTTAGGGAACTGATCTCTATGAGTGTGTGTGAAATCTGCTGTGGCTGGAATGAACTTTTCTGCTTGTGCCAATCAGACAAGTTAAAACTAACCACAGTCTCTCAACTCACAGTCTCACTTCTGCCTGACGGGGACGTTCAGCATTTAGAGGTCCAGGCTTTAAGGTTTAGTTAAAGGTCTCTAAAAGAAAAAGAACTGAATAAACACCAAGATAAAATAGTTTTTTCGTAAAGAGTCTTAAATGTCCTTATCCAAGTGGAAAAACCAAGACAGGATTTCTTGTTTTTTATAGTTAACTACAAATGTCAGTGGGATTTTAAATGAGGTTTTCTTTTCCCTGAAGCAGAACCTGGTTCTAGTTTCACTGCGGCTTCGAAATTTAAAAAACACATTTGAAGATCTTGTTCACATACTATTACCATTTCAGTTTCTCTTTTATTGTTACTGCTCTCTGTATTTTTTTTATTTTTCGACAAATACCTTCATCGTTACAATAATAGAAGAATAACAAAATACTTAGTTCTTAATGATTCATTCTCAGTAATGAATTAATATTGAAACGTGGCTCTCTTACTCAAAATAACTTTGATTTGTATGTTTCATTAGTATAATTGTAAAATTGTGATTATAACATTAGTACAGATAGTTTTTATTACAGCAACAAAGATGTTGGACTGTTTCTTCATGTCTGAATTTCACTTGTCTCTAAAACTTTGCTGATCTCGATTCCTCAGGAGCAACAACTACCAGGAGAGAGGCCTGAGCTGCGTCACACCTCCTCTTCCTCCTCGGACACAGTTTCTCACTGCAGGTCTGACTCTGCTGGATCTCGAATGGATCATATGTTGCAACACTTCCCCTAAAATCCAACCACACCCTTCTTCTTCATTCTCTTACAACTAAACAACACATACTCTGCTCAAAACCTCACAAAATCTAAAGTTTGATCATAACCCTGAAGATCTGAGGGGAAGATAAGCACGAGTAGATTGTGGTGTCACATGGGTTCGGCTTCACAAAGCAAACAATCATGACCACAGATGAGAGTAAAATAAGACGATATAAAGGGAAGTGAAAAACATACCCTGTGAACTGGACTCGGGTCTGAGACCAAACACATCCTCGATTCAGTGGCGTGAAGTATTAAAGTCAAATGTTGATTGGAAAATATGAAAAAGTAACCGACTAAATAGTGAAATAACTAATTGTCCTTTGACTATCGTTAGATTTGTGTTATAGATAAGATAAGCAGTATTTTACTGATAGAGGTGTATCTTATTTTTAAAACTATTTTAGTATTTTATTTTGGATTAATTCCCTGTGACCATTTTATTTGATCAATTGATATTGAAAATCAATTCCCGTAAATAGCTATTTGTGTTCTGTATGCTATAATCCTTCAATTTATTCAATAGGACAATAACATTTCTGTAATCTTATACTTTGTTATTCTCTCAAACACGATGGACTGTGAACTCCGTGTGACTCTTGTTGTTCCAGAGTGTCAGAGCTATGAGAACCTGGCTGAGGCAGTGGACGATGGGGACTACGAGGAGGCGCTGTCGGATTACGAGCAGGCCCTGGACGAGCAGTTGGACTACGTGAAGGTGGAGAATGAGGAGGATCTCCTCCCTCCTCCTCCTCCTATGCTGTACCAGTTTCCAGATGAGGAGGTTCTCCCCCCTCCTCCTCCTCCTCTGTACCAGTCTCCAGATGCAGACAATGACGACGCTTCCACCGAGGACTACGACGACATCGGAGGCGAGGAAGAGGACGAGGATGAGGAGGACTACGACGACCTGGGATAGAGAGATGAAGAGATTCACCTCAGTGACACTTTTGACTCTGGACCACTTTGCCTCTCCGCAGAAATGCTTTTGATCATTTGTGTTTTTTGATATTATTTATGAACAAGGAAGTAGAGGTAGTGGATTTCAAGTGAACCAGTGTTTTGAGAAAAGCACAAAGAAAAACTGCATTTAAGATGTTTGGTTCTTTATCAAAGGAATCATCAGCAAACTTTACTTTTATGCATCAACATAATCGCTATTTACAGATTCTACATGTGAGTATTTATAATATCCTGTTGTTGAGGGACAATACTCTGCGGCAGGAAGTCTTGTGGTTTACATATATAGTTTGACCAATCATATTTGAACACGTTTCAGTTGCCCTCACATCACAGCATCAAACTCACCGGAGAGTCGTTCACCGATCATCCGCTCTCCAGGAGGCCAGCTCCAACCACCAGCCTCCACCGGATCCTCAGACCTCACACAGTATTTCTTCAAGTCTCATTATTGTGTCTGGGATCAGCCAAACTTTACTGACATCGCCCGCAGCTACCACAGGTTCCTCATTCTTACTTTCTTCATCAACAGTTGTCAGTGGTTCTGTTTTTAGGTTCTAAGAAATCGGAGAAGAAAGTAAAGTAAAGGAGGTGAACAAAGTGATTCAGCTGGATTTCTGTAATTAAGTCCTGCAGTTGTATATAATGTATGATGTTAGGATGCTTATAGGACAATGATCAAATCAATAAAAAATAAAAAAATTAATTCTCCAGACTCAAGGAGAGCTTAAGAGCGAAAAAGCAGAAGAAAGTTTTTATTTTCTCAACTTCTGCTCACGGCTGATTTGGCCAACACACATTTCCTCGAATCCACAAACAAGAGCGAGCGCCTCATCCACTGAAACCAGAGTTTACTCACACCACCGCTGTTTGGCAGCAGCTGCAGCAACACTCAGCAGAACATGGTGGAGCTGCTGCCTCCGCTGGTCGTCCAGTCAGAAACCGAAGCTGGCTTCATGTCCTGACCGCTGTGAAGTAAAAAAGTGCTGTCCCAAAATGTCCTTTGATACGCAGGAAGATAGAAATAAAAATAAAAAGTCATAATAATAATAATAAAAACTTAACATTAACATTTGTTGAGTAAAACAATGGAAAATAAGCAGAAAAAACTATAACAATGAAATAGATCCAATCATATAAGTAAATTAGTAATATTTTTCAGTGTAAATAAGAGGAAATATAATTCCATTGTGAAAGTGAACAATATTACTATATACAATTAATAATATGCAATGTAAAGAGAATATGTAAAGTGTGAATAGTTGGATTAATTGTAGTGAATTCCATAATATGACTGCATGTTTAGAAATGTAAATTCTCACACTGAGATGATCCATCAAATAAACTACAATATGTAATATATAAGTACTTGAGCACTGAAGCTTAAAGCACTTACAATTAATTTGGATATGTTTATGTAAAAAAAACAACCAATTCCAATAGTTTGGTGACCTACATACATGAAGTAATCCGTCACACCGACCACATAATAACACACTGTCAGTCACCGCTAGCTGCTTCACTTGCTCCTGAGCTGTGTGTGATGGGGTTGGATAGGATAAGTGAGGGGCTCGCCACAGAAATGACGCAGGACACGAAGTAGCTGAAAGTCTCAAACAGCTCAAATAAAGTGAAATCAGCTAAATGAGGAAGAAGAGCTCAGTTCCAGATTCACTCCCAGCGAACTGAAGAGCCTCCGGTCAAAGGGTTTTTCTGAACGCTCTTTCTCGCTCTTGTTAAGTTATACAAATTAAGTTTGACTGAGTGATTGATGGATTCTGCAGTGAAGCTTTGGTAGAGAGGTAGCAATTAATTTAATTGTACCTGTATTGTCTACATGACACTTTTTGAGTTGGTTTAATTAATAAGTAGATTGAGTGAGGACTTTAACTTTGAAAGGCCAAAACCGGAAGTCAGGTTACAGCTCAAGGCATTAACTAACAAAAAGCAAAAGCTACAATTGGCAACAGTCAATTGTTGGATAGTGTCAATAAATATATATAGATTAATTTAATATAATAGTTAATCTAATTTAAGTTCATGTGTTTATTTTATTAAACAAAAAAACCTGTGGACAGATGTTATTCTCGTCAAGCAGTTTAAAAAACAGGGGGGAGTGATGGTTAACAAAGGGGGCCATTCACTCACATGTGCCCCAGGGCACAGCAGCAAGTTAATCCGGCCATGTTCATGGTAATTATCCGGTTTGAAGGCTTGAGTTTGTGCCAGTTATAGATACTCACAGCAGCTTGACTGGTTTAAAGAGCATGAGCAGTATTTAGGAGATTCCCTTTGAGCTATTATGAGTTTGTGTTTTTACATTGTACATGCAATTTAAAGAAAGTGTGTAGGGTTTTAAGGCCACAATATTTGTAAGAATAAACTGTAATAATGGCTGGTATTTTCAGCTTGTTTCAGCCAAGTACTTCAGCCATTCAGCATTCACACCACAAACAGTGAGTAGTAAGTAAACAACTCTGCAGTGGTGTAATTTTAGATGGTAAATGATTATATTTATACAAGCTGATTTAATTCACACTTTATTCTTACTCCTTCATTTAGGAGAGCTGGATCCCAAGACCCACCCACAACTTCAGCTTCATCATGTGGAACACAGTTTAGTTATTATTATTATTATCAATAATTGTATTAATCGTATTATTATTGGTTTATATATTAGTAGGAGCACGACAGGGATCAGGGAAAGGTTTTATTTTGACGGTGCGCACAGGAAGTGTAACGCTGCGGTGCTCGCTTGACGCTGCATGCGGGCGGATCGCATCACATTCCGACGGGAGCGATGTGAGCGCGGTGCGGATCCTCCGAACGTCCACAGCCGCAGTGCGAGGGCAACATGTCCGGATCGAGGGAGAACAACTCGTGTCCGGACGGCTACCGGGCGCTGAGCCCCGCGGAGCTGCGGGAGCTGCTGCACAGCGACGGCAAAATGGACCAGATCATCCGCCTGAATGAAACGGTGGGTCCCCCCCCCCGGTGCGGTCGCTCTGCTGCTCCCGCGGTTAACGTGCCCTTTCTCCGGTTGTGTCTCCCGGGAAATTTCACGTGTTTCGGGTGTTTTGGTTCATTGCGGGAGAATGTGTGTGTGTGTGTGAGGGGGGGGGTTTCGCGTAAATCCGCTTTCTCGAGGCTCATCGATTGTCTGCGTGGCGAGGGTTCGGATTTACATGCGTCCCCCTCTCGCTCCTGATATTCACATGTGTGAGTTTTATGAACGCAAAACGCAACACAAAGAGATCCACGTGTTTTTTCTGCGTGTGTTTGTTTTAATCCACAAGTGTCCGGGAAGACCCGCAGCGTGGCGTGAACACCCCGAAACGCGATGTTGTGTTGCGCCGAGCTCCGCTTAGAAATCTGCTCATTTAGGGGTTTTCATCGGTCTGTGGACGCGTTTTCTACCTGGAAGAGGATTTTACATTACTTTCAACAATTCATGACAAAATGTCAAATTCGGCTTTACTTCAATATACATAGACACATCTTTTAGTATAGAAATGCAACTTTTACAACTAGTCCTCCCATGCCTCCTTCCCTCAAAGGATTTTCTGAAAGGCTCGCTAGAGCCCGTATAATTTAAAGTCAAATTTCACTTTTCCTGCACTAAAATGATTTTTTTCGGGGCTGGATTAATGCCGAATTGTAGAGAGGTATCAGAACTTTGCGAAACATCCTTAATCGTATCATTTCGTGCGTGCATGTTTGCGTATGAGCGTAGAAATTAAAAAATGGGTGGAAATTCAAAGGAGTCCCACGCGCATTTGTCTGCATGTCAGTGATGCACGTCTGGGAGGGCTATAAGATGACCTTCCTTGCGTCAACCAATTCTCTCTCTCTCTCTCTCTCTCTCTCTCTCTCTCTCTCTCTCTCTCTCTCTCTCTCTCTCTCTCTCTCTCTCTCTCACACACACACACATTCTTCTACCTCTATCTTAGTGAGGACTCTCATTAGCATAATGCATAGGCCAGCCCTAACCCCTAACCTTAACCATCACAGCTAATGGTCGAAGAGTGACCTAACCCTAAAACCAGGTCTTAACCCTGAAACATACCTTAGTAAAAATGTTCTCACTTTCAAAGAATGTCCGTAAGGTCTCTGCTTCTCACAAATATTTAAGAACACACACACACAGGCACACACACACACATTTTCCTAACTTTTTCATGGGCCCCATTTTCATGAGGTGTGCCGTGGGGGTGCTCAAACTGAATTGACTCACTCAATCAGGATTCAGCAGGCTATTGAGTTTCATTGCTTTTTCATAGCTGTGGGTGGGGTGACAACAGCGGCGGGTGTAGTGAAACATGACCAGTGGGGGGGCTATTCGTCATCGTACACGTTCTCCCTGCGTTAACTTACATATTAAATAAGTGAAAGTTCTTGAAATACCTGGCAGGCACGTTGGGAACAGCCGAACTGGTCCTGTGCGATAATGTGTTCGACCGCACTCTTTGTCCTTGATTCATTGAGACAGCAAAACCCACGTGTCATTGGATTTTGCTGAGAAACAAGAGAAAGCCATGACTCTTTTTGTTCTTTGACAAAGTATGTGACATTTGAAACCTGGCTCTTGATAATGAACTGGGAGGATGGAGCCACAGTGGTGGAATCTGACTAAGGGGTCAAACAACTCTCCCCTGGGAGTCGAGCTCAGTGACTCAGAGACTCGATCCGGCGAGCTTGCGGTCGTCAGAGTGAGTGTTCGCCCATCGTGTCGTTTATCTGTCAGTAAAGAATAATATTAAACTCTCATTAGCGTGCTCTCCTGCAGATTAATCAAAATGAGAACCGTGTGTTGTCGTGGCTGCACAAAATGATGATTTCACAACGCGTCTTTTCTTCTCCGCATGGGCTCCTGCGAGCGGGACGCTTCATTAATTTCATTTAAATGACGACTGTTATGTAAACTGCTGAGTTTAATCAATCATAATGATTCGTGAACGCTGCAGCCGCCTTGGCAGGGTTTCCTCTCCTTCTCTTTATTAACCGTCCAAACAAGAAGCGACATGTCGGCCTCCTGCAACAATCTCAAACATCAGGTTTCTGTTGTCGGTGCCACCGGAGCCTCCTCCCAGAGTCGCAGTTTTGTTGTCACCACTTAACCGCGGATATTGGTGGGTAAATATTATCATAAGTCCTAAAGAGGGGAGTCTACGTGTTAATGGCTCTTTTTCATCCTGACATATTGTTGTCTTCCAGTTTCACAACCATAGTGTGTTGGAAGCATCATCCACACGCCCACTGGTGCACAGTGTTTTCTGTAACCAAGCAACCAACTGCAAAGAAGACAATCCGCTTCCTGTTTATACATTGATGGCACATGTTGTGTTTTAAGGTGTGTGAGTGTGCATTCTAAAAATGCTTGTGTGAGTCCTAAGACGTATGGATGAAGGTCTAAACTCATCCCAAATGGTGTGAGGAGAGAGTTCAGTTAATTCTTTCCATTCCACATTTTCGGAGAACATGCGTATTCCCTTTATTGCAGAGCAGGACTGGTGTTACATGAAGGATTCTCTTTCATGGAAAAGACTTCACACCCCATCAGTTTCATCCGTGACTTACGCCTTTGGTTTCCAGAGGTCTCATTAGGTCCGAGCCTCACTTAAGATGAAAGAGAAGCACCTATTTACTGCGTTTCCTGTGGTTCGGACACGTTGAGCCGCAGAGAACAACAGGGCCGCTGCTCCTCGTCTTCTCCGGCAGAGAACCAGACTCTCCTGAGTGCTCCCAGAGAGTCATTTGTCAGGGATGAAGGAAACACTATCGGCTCTGTTCTCCTGGCTGTGCATCACAACACAAAGAGCAGGGGCTGTTTGATGAGCAGGAAAGCCACAGCCGGAAACAGAGTGTCCGTTTGGATTCCTGTTGGAGGAAATGCGACGCATGTTCGGGCTTTGTAGCCTGAAACAAGCTGTGCTATTTTTATTCCTTTTTGAATGAACATCCCATCTGTAGTTTCTCACTTCGTTCCACCGCCGGCCACATTCTGCAAATTCCTCTGGACTCGGGACTCGGTCGTCCTTTTTGACGACCCGTAAAATGCGAGACAGATGCACCAAACAGCTCTGGAACCCAGCGAGACGGCCTCCAGGCCCCAGAGCGACTCGCTGCTGAATGAAAGCAGTTGAGCAAGAAATGTATCCGGCCGGGCCGAGCAGCAGGAATGTGGGGACTGATGGAGTCTTCAAACAGATCCTCACAAAGTGTCCCTGTGTCGGTGTTCGAGACGCTGAACCGTCTCTTTACAGTTATGTGCCGTGACTCTATTGTTTGGAAACACTTAGAAAGGGAGTGGCAGTTTTTCAATAATTTATAGCTTATGGTCTGGTGACAGTCCCCACCCTCCCCCCCTCCTCCCCTGAACACAAGCCTGCATTTAACATATTGAATCCATAACAGGGTCAGACTTTATGTCCTTTTATCATAAACCGCAAATATTTTTGTCAATTTTAATATATAAAGTAACAATCTGTAAGGTTTTGTATTATACTGAACCCATTATTGATAAAACTTAGGCCTTTATATTGTATTTTCATGCTGTGACTTAACGATTTATAGATTAATTGATTAGTCAGTAAAATGAAAAATTGATTGGCAACGTCTTTTCCAATCACGTTTTAAGCCAAAATGTCAAATATTCACTGGTTACAGCTTCTCAGAGGTTCAGATTTTGTGAGACAAAAATGAACATGTTCATTTGAATGCACCACACTGGGCTTCAGGAAGTATAACAGGCAAAGCAATTAATTAAGAAACAAAATGCCAGTTTCAGAGATGGTTGCACCCCTAAAATATTGGTGTTATTGGCCTTTCCCAGTTAGACTTTGAAGAAGTGATATATTGCCTACAGACAAAGTGTTTGAGATTTCCTTCTACCACAGATTTTGGTCTTTTTATGTCTGCAGACCTTTTTACATTCACAAAAAAGAAAACCACATAATGCACCAGATGGAAGAAACCCTGAACAAGCATCGTTAGTCTCTTTTTAAGTGCGACCGCTGCTCGAGGAAACGACACAGGAAATAATGACACCTAAGCAGTGAGACAACACAGGTGGCAGGCTGCAGCCCCCTTTCACATGCACACTCCTGCAATTGTTTCGTTGACTTTAGAAAGTCAGGCCGCCGCCGTGGGTTAACAAAAGCTCTACTGTGTTAACACATGTTTGAATATGTCATCTCATGCCTGCAGGGTCCAAGACTGAAGAGACTGCACAGAGAATAGTTAAGGTCGTATGCAGGTATTCATAAGCAACAGAAAAATTAAGACCACCTTCACAAAAGCACTCATAAATCTCTGTTGTCATTCGGCCGTGACTCCATGTTGACACCGACTGAACTCGTGCGTCTGCAGTGGGTGTAGCTGTTTTGTTTAATAGGCCACGAGAACCACTGGGATTGTCTTTCAGGCACCATCACGACTTTCCTGCAGCTGAAGGGAAACAAAGCGTTCACAGGGTCTCTCTTGCATAAATGCTCTCTCTGCATTTTGTAACACCATGAGCAGATTCAGTTAAATGCACCAGGACGGCTATACATGGTGTCGGCTGTACAATCGAGTGTTGCAGTGTTTCTGAGTTTGGCTGGTCTGTAAAGGGGCGCTGCAAGCATATTGACATGATCCACTAATAATTGCATTTAATAAATAGGGAAATTCAAGCATTTTTTGGCTACACATTCTTTTTATGTAGAAGAAATGTTCGCTAAAACATATTTACACCCATAAAATAGAAATCTGTGAACTAAACTGCAAACTACCTTCATTTTCATTATTGATCTATCAAGTTTATCAATCACGCTATTGTTGGGAGATAATTTCAGGCCACAATGTCAAATATACACCACAGTTAATATTAAAGCTCCTGGAGGAAAAAATCCAATCCTCATATTTGAGAAGAGGAAACGGGAAATGTTTGATACACATTTGATACGAGAATCTAGTGTCATATTACAAAAATTAAGTAATTTAAGAAGAAAAGTCATCATTTATTCTTGTAATATTACAATTTCATTTAAATCACATTGCAATATTAATATTATAATTCGCCCCTTTAAATGACCCTAATCCTCTCGTCATTTTCAGATTTGCTGCTGATTAATTCTCTAAAGATTAATTTTTTGCTGGTTAATCCATATATTTACAGGAATTCCCCTTTTATTCCAGTTCACAATTGAGCTTCATGTGCTCACTGTGATTATCACACGCGTGATAAATGTATGAATCCGTTGATGTTAATCGGACGGTCTCTGTTCAGTTCCAGGATCTTCAGGTGGACAGGGAGACGCTGCTGACCTCCAACCGCAGCCTGGCGGAGGAGAGCCTCGCCCGGCGACCCCGGCTCAACAACGGCAAACTCCAGCTGGCGGAGAAATACCGGGAACTGTCCAGCCTGGCAACCACGTGCTGGGAAAAACAGAGTCAGCTTGGTGAGTGCACCCAAAAGACAAAGAGGGGAGAGGGGGGGAGGGGGCTGGTTCTGGTTTCATATAGGTAAGACCACAGTGGGTGATTTCTGTTGTGGTTATGACAAGGTCACCGGTTCAAATTCCAGGACTGGGTTGGTAAATATCTCCTTGCTCGGTCAGACTGGTTTTGCAGACATCGATCTGACCTTAAATCTACTTCACTCCGAGGACCACACAAGCTTTAACGAGTTTTTACGTCCAACTGCAATGAAAACAAACCGAAAGAAGAAACCACAGAAAGTTTGCGTCCTAACTTCTTCTTCGTGTTTGAAACACTCTGACGTCCCACAGTGGCTCCTCGTTGTCTTCCCTTGTAATTGCAGTGAGACTCACAGCCTTGTCTGAGCCACTGAAATCACTGCAACACACACTCTGTCACTAGTTCACAGTCGGGGGAAGATTCCCATCAGTGTCAGCGAGACGAGCCTTCAACTGCTCAGCGAGAGCCTCGGCATGACTGGAGTTTGGTCATGGGAACGAAATGGAGCGTATCAAATGCCAGCAGGAAGCTTGCAGCAGTTGTCAAGGAATTTACCGGGTGCGGCCTTGTCTTTGTTTAGGCGAGTCAAGCTTTTGACAGGGCAGCTCCAGGGCAGCCCCGGAGGATGTCTCCTAAGCCTCAGCCCCTAAATTTTTAAGCCTCACGGGCAAATTCCGTGAAGTTCTTTTACAGTAGAGCCAAGCCAAGGGGGCAGGTGATAAAGTAAATCTCTCTGCATTAATTTCCAGAGGTAATGTCGACTGCAGCTTATTCCTGAACTGCCAGTGAAAGCTTTTTAATGGAGCAGTCGCCGGTTGCCAGATCTCTCCGCCTCAGCTGCCCGGCCAGTGATGGAAGTTGGGAGGAATGTTAAACTTCCTGTCAATGTGCGCGCTTTACACAAGAGGCTGTCCCCACCCCCACCCCCCCCACCCCACCCCCAGCAGAGCAGGATGGGTGGGGGTCCGCTCTTCCTCCCCCGCAAAACATCTGATTCTCGTTTGGTGCGACGAGGAAGAGGGGGTGAAAAAGAGGGGGGGAGAGGAGTTTTTTTTTCTCGGGAGGTTTAACTGTGCAGTGTATCGAGGCCGACGGCTGAATGGTTTAATACGTCCTGCTGTTTGCTGGACGGATCTGTGACCACGGAAAGCTGGAGCAGAGCGCTGTGGTTCCCAGGAGGAGCTGGAACTCTGGAGTGCTTCTTAATGTCAACTCTGGACAGTTTCTCACAGCTTTCGTTGGCGTCTGTCTCTCTCTGCTTCCTCCTCCTGCTGCTGCACTGTTTACTCTGACTTTTACACTTGAGGACAGTGATGCTAAGAAGTTGAACCAATGTTTTTTCACCCTAGAATACAAATGCTGATTTCCCAAACCTGGGAATCTGAGTGAGCTCAGCTGATATGATGTTCAGATCATTATCTGTCTTCTTTTTATCCCAATCTACAAACTACAGTCTGGCTTTTTTATGTTAAGGTTGATAAAAACTGGTCTTTTACAGCCTTATCTTATTGGCATTTATGCACCAATATGAAAACTTTGATTTCACAGTCTAAATTTATGCAGAATAACCCTTTAGCTGTTGGCCTCATAGTTCATTCATAAAAAAATGTTATTATTATTATTACTTTAAAAAGATGTTGGCAAAAGAAAGGGTGTACTAACAAGTAATAACACTTAATGTTTCGTATATTTGGTTGTATTTGTGTTTTTTTGGGGGTAATTATTCACTAGGAAATGTATGCCTCGAATAAATTGTTTCGTCATTAGGGTTTGATAACGACAACTTAGGAAACATTGCTGATTTAGTTTTTTAATATACATCTGCTGATATTCTCAGCATCACATTTTCAAAATGTATTTAAATTAATTTTAACTTCTATTTCTTTTTAGAGTTAAGTTTTACAGTTCTTAAAACATGACATATCTATATTTTTTAGGTCTATGCAAAACAATTGAGCGAGAATGATAAAAAAAAATCTTGCACCACTTGTACAGGAAGCATCATTATTCAGATTTTAAAAAATAAACGCTTCCTGTGCAGCTCATGCATAGATTGTCAGGAGCGGCACAGACTTCCACTTGAATAGGGACTAAGAGCACAAAGAGAACAGACAGAGAAAGTCTGCTCACTAATTCCTCTGCACTGTTTGTGTTGACAAGACATCCGGCTGATCGGAGCAGACAGCTGCGAGTGTTTGCTTCCCGGCAGAGACCGACAGAATTAAGCTCACGGTTCTGTCGACTTCCACATCTTCACTTCTCTCAGCCAGAGATAATGTCTCCTCACCGAAGTCAAACAGGACTCAGATCAGTGCGCCGGGGCTTTTCCTCCCCAGTCCATCCGTCTCATGGATGTAATCTCAAATTCATTAAGGAATATCCAGAGTCAGTTAATCATCCTGAGTGTCCACAGACACACAAACTGTGGCAGCTCCACACGGACGGTGATTATTCATGTCACGGTTTTCACAGGATTGTTGTGACTCAGGCTGGCTCATGTGTCAAGTTATCATCTACACAACGTTTAACTTAAAATAACCCTTTTAGTGTTCTTTTGTAAGAACTCTCCACAGCCTACACATTTAACACAACATGCACCAAACTGAATTGTTCCAGTAACCACTGCCTGCACACAGTATGTAGCACAGATGTGATGCATGTGCTGTGTCACGTCTTGTTTGTCGTGGACTCTTCAGTTCAGTGTGAACAGGTGACAAAGGTGCGTCAGTACCTGGTCCTGCCACACGAGGTGATGTCAGGTTTACTCGCCTTCTTCACCTCTATTTTATATAATGTTGAATGACAAGTATGTTCATTTTGCTGGTAGTGATTTCAGAATGATGTCACATTGGAAATTTACAATAAAGAATAAGTTTTGCATTTCATCGGCAGACACACGCCCGTCTTCTAACCTCTCGATGTCTAGGATAAGAAGACGCAGCCCACGTAGATGATGATAATTAGAAGTACATATTTCATACTAACTTCTTTAGTCCCTAAGTTACAACGTGAAAGGAAAACTAACTATAGAACAAAGAAATGGAAATGTTTTCAGCCCTAAAAAGGTGAGATTTTAACTTCAGTATCAAAAACAGGACGAGAGCGAATGTGGAACGAGAGACTTCCTAGAGCTCGGAGGAATAAAGTGTTGAAGTTACGCTTTTGAATTGTATTTCACTTATTATTGAACTCAAAATATACCGACATATATATCATTTTCCTGATGTATTTGAGACACTCAGAATCATTTATAAGTGCAGTGTTTTTATCATTTTTGTATCTAGTCTCGTGGCCTTTGTTCATACTTGTCTCACTCTAATGGAGAATGGACCAAACATTGACGTCACCAGATCACTGAGATATTTTCAGCTCGGCTCTGGTTCTATTTAAAACATCAATGCACAGCGTTTATCGGGCTACGAGGAATCAAAGAGCACGAGTCTCTGTAGATTTCACACTTAATGTTTATATGATTCAACATTAAAAGAAAAGACTGTTATTGTCAAGTGACAGCGGTAGTTTTGAGTGATGTGCACGTTCGAACGTACACATCACTGCTCACATAATAAGTGGGGAGTTAACTGTATCTCTATGCCCATGTGGCCACTGTAGAGTCCTCAGTGGGTGTTGAAACGCAGTCAGTTAGCAGACGTAGGCGAGATGGGGCCGAAGTGCATCGACTGAACAGTTGACGGTTGTCCAGTAACAGCTTAGCAGCAGCAGATACACACAGTCTACCTACTAAATTCAGGATTTAGAAGCGAGCACGCATGAGGCTGCAGGACGAGCGGGAGAGATGGTCGGTTTATCAGGAGGAGAAATGGAGGTTTGTTTTCCCTCAATCCACAAGCACGAAGGCTCGAGTGTAATTAATGCATTAAACATGTTTTTTATCTGCTGGAACCATCGTTTAATGCCGTGTAGCTTCCAAGGCCAGCAGCAGCATTTCATACTTCACATTACACGTTTCATTAAATACAAGTCCTGTCCACAGTGAAGTGTTTCCTGGCCAAGTTTTAGGGTACTATCATATCAGAGCGTGTGTTTAAATTAACATTATGTTACTTTTCAGTGACTAGAGAGAGTGAAATGTTTACCAAACATGTCAGTTTGCCCTCGATGCTTTTTCTATTGTGATGTTGAAAGTACAAAACAAGGACATGAACATGGACTTTATATAAAGATGGTCGACTACAGGTGACACCCCAGCTTTTTAGCCTTGGACTTTTACCATGATGCATTAATTTAGTGCATTAAATAAGTAATGAATTCCCCTTTACTGCATAATTCTTATAATGCATCATCTGCAAAAACACTAAAGCTCAGCATCAATGAGCGATGACAGTGTCACGTCTTCAAACTTCACTTTGTGTTGGACCTTAAGACAAACTACTAACAAAGCTCTTTTTGAACCACAGCTGATCAAATGCAGCTTTAAACACGTCAGCTCAAAACTACTATTTGATGGTAAGTCTCTGACCGTTTGCATTAAGGTAAATATGCGCTGTGCAAGTATATCAGCTTAACACAAAAACTCCTGGGCGACGTGTGTCTCTGCAGCCAAGCTGTTCCCTGTTACCAGTTAATAAAACCTTGTCCATGCTGCAGATGTTTGAGTTCAGAGCCTTTTTCAATTTGGAATCTGCTGTTACACCGTTTATCACGAAGCAGAGCCGCCTCTCGTTTGGCTCCTGGCATCGGGTTTAGTTAAACCATCACAGATCTGTCGTGCTGCATTGTTTGATGTTATTGAGCAACTGTTGTTTTCATCTGTTTGACTGCTGCCGTCTGCTCCCCGCGACAAGGCCGCCGCACCTTTTGTCTGCCACGCTTCCTCTTTAATCTCCTGTAATCCGCCTGGTAATCCACGACTCATTTCCGAATGAGCATGAAAGAGCAGAAATTCAAATTCTGAAACAGAAGAGATCGAGTCAAACCTTCGTACTGGACCGAGCGGTTCATTTCTCCTGACGCCCACGAGTTCAGCAGGAACAGGGGTCATCAGCTTCAGATCCTACTACAGGACGTATTGGCTGTGTTTTTATTTCCATGCTTTTATTTGTGATGATGGGTGCGGCCATCAAACGGGGATTTGGGGGTTTTGTTTGCCGTCATCGTACGAGAGCGAAGGCTTTTATGTTCACTTCCTCTGGGATCCTTTCTGTCCATCTCCTCTGTAGCGAGAGAACAAAGTGCCTTCAGTTTATTCGGGACTTTCCATATTGAGACTTGAGTAAAAGGATCCCACCCGTCAGCTCGATGTCAACGTGACACTCGATGGGTGTGAGGGTGTGAAAGGTCTGAACGTTCCCTCAAGTTCCAGCGCGTGATGCAAACATTCATGAGGTGTTTAGAAAGAGTGAGCTCAGTGTCTGATACATATTTTAAGGATCCAGAGTAGCAGAAGTTGTGTGAAAGATGCTGAGTGTGTTTGTCTCAGTTGGGTGAAGCCGTCAGACAAACCACAGGGAGAGAGTTTCCATCGACTGAGGCAGAGACGATGGAACTACATCGAATCAAACACAACCCCAACACCTCTAGAGTATGATACCAAACCACATGTCTCCAATCTTCAATTTGTTCTTTTTATCATTAAAATTATAGACAAAAGACAAAACACACTTTTAGATGGTGAACACAAGTGACGGTGCCTCCTGGCTTTGTATTAATGAACCATGTAGAGTCAATAAAATGAAACTCAAGAGGAACATGAGCTCAATATAAACTAAAATTAGAGGTGCAACCTGCCCAGTAAAAAGTAAAAGTATATTTCAAACAGCTGTTGAGGGTTGTTTTATTTTAGCCATGGTGGCGTATCTCTATGGATGGCAGTGTTGGTCCATCACTTTGTCCCAGAATTGAATATCTAACAAACCAATCTAGTACAGGTGTAGATGTTGCCAGGGCAACAAATCCTACCAACTTTCACGATCCCTCTGAATTTCCCCTTAACTCCTCTTGGACGTTGAAATTTGTTTATTTGGAGTCAACAACTTAACAACACCCCCACAAACTTCACTTGTACTTTCTTCAGTTCCAATTAGCACATTTTCTTGCTTTGAAATAATCGTACACTCTAAACAAAAAGGGAGCACGGTGAACATTCCACGCTCAACTTCAGCGCGTTAGCATCGTCATTGAAAGCACGGCTGCTCGTCCTCACTGAGCCGCGAGCATGGCTAATGCTCTTAGTCACGTTTTAAAGAAACGAGATTGAATTAATTGCAAGCCCCGGGAGTGTGAAGCTGTTTTCTGAAGAGGTTTGTTTTAAGCCTGTGGAGAGAGAGAGAGAGAGTCGGAAGCTGAATGGATGGAGATGCAGTTTTATTAATACCACAGGGAAATGCCAGTATCAATGATGGGAGAGGACCAGTTCACTGGATTCTAACTGTTCCTGTTCCTCTGGTGTTTGCTCTGAAGATGCAGTGACACTTCTGCTGTCCCTGTGCAGATTATAACACCAAACCCAGTGTGTCATTGGAGATCAAACCAATGTCATTGCCAGTTTTCTGAAAAATTCAACTCCAGCTGCTGGCACCCGTCCCCAGGAAGTCTCATTTAATGTGGCTCAGTCATGTCTGATACCCTGGATCAGATAACTGCATCCTAGTGCAGGTGAGAAGCTCTGGTTTGTCACTTCACTGTTCAAACTCCTTCTGGTTTGTACAAGCAACTCCACTGGAGAGTATTATGGGATAGCGTGCCCCCCCCCTGACCACCGATAGAGTTAGGAGTGACACGGATTAACACACATCAGGGACCGGTTCTTTCCAAAATGGGAAGAGGACAAGGGGGGGAGGGGGAAAATCCTTGAAAATAGATTTAATAAACAGTTTTTTCCGACGAGGTCTTCCACTCACTGGTCCTGGCATGAGTCGTCTGTCCTCGAGCCAGCGTTAATCCCATGAGCAGCCTCGTCCATGACAGAACAAGCTGAGGAAAGAGCATCAACCTCCAAAACCAGCAGGAAAAGTCAAAAGGAAAATAAGATGTCATGGCTGCTGATCGTAGTGTTTGATGGACGGGACTCACCACAGCGAATGGAAGGAGCAGATGGTGGAAGAAACAGCTTCTATTGTCAGTTTGATGTCAGTTGTGTTATTTGTTTCCACCTCTCGGTTCAGGAGCATGGCAGCGTGGCACGAAGTTTAAAAAGCAGCAGAGTGTTACCCTCGGCTCGCGGCGCTTCAGGAGGAGCCGCGAAGCCGTTATCCCACTTGAGTTGGATTCAGCACAGAGACTCTCAGGGTTTTCCGTGCTCCAGAATTGTGGCAGAGACGGCAAACAAGAGTGCTGCTGCAGGGGTGTAACTCACTGCTGAGTCGCTGGCTAATTTTCAAGCCTGGGATACATCCGTGCCCTGCAAGGCCCCATCTGCAATACCATGACCTATTTGTGTTTAATCAGCAGCAGATTGCTTGCCCAGCATGTTAAAGTGCATTTATTCACTTGATTTCTCACAGCTCTCCGGTGCGGTGGAGATAGCAGCTTCATAACCGGGTGGCGGTGGGGCTGGCGCTCAATCCGTCGGGCTCGTTGATGTCTAGCACCCGATGACCCGGCAGGAAGTTAGCTGCAGGTTGTTTAGCCGTCCGGGCCGTGTCATCGACTTATTTCACCGATCTCTGTGTCGTATTGAGCCACAACAGGAAGCTGGGAACCAGTGAGAGAGCTGGGAAAACATAGACCGTAAATAAAGAGGGAGAATGTGTTTCTCAAACTGCACAGTTCATCATGTGAAGCTGAGATACATGCGCTTGGCCGTATTATGTCATCAGTTAACAGCACGAACACTCGAACATCTATTGGTTTGATAAGAATTTCCTAAAACATCGGAAACCAACTTTAAGAGGAAATAATTGGACGTGTACTTTTACTTTTTGGTTTGAACCATGTACCGTCTGCGAGCATGGCTATAAAGTATACTGCCACCAGGGATCGATCGAGAAGATATGGCTCAGCTCTTGGGAAGTTGTCATGTTGTTCATCTTTACAAGCTGTGTATAGTAAAAACACACACAGTCCACTACCTGCTCTTCTAACAGCTGGTGGATCTAGTGGAAGCAGTTAGCAGCAGAAGCAGATGTTTCCCTCTGGAATCGGTCTGAATGATGATGATGATGTTTCCACGCAGGTTTGAATCTCAGTTTAAAAACATGGACACGTACAAGCATGACTGTGTGAAGAACTAGTTTGGAGTCAACCATGTTTTTCTCATGGTTATAAAACATGAAAATTTGATTTTAGGAATTTTAAATGAAGCAATTGAAACAGATTTCGAAAAACCATATATCATATTTATATATAAATATGACCTTTGGTGAGCAAGACAAGTTGCAATATGAATATCAATTGAGTTATGAATAATGTACCAGACTATTCATTTATATATTGTCCATGACCTTTAAATATTGCTGTAAAGAGGGAGACTTGTTGTCATATTTTTTCCAACGATACATTTGTGTAAAAGCTGCATTTTAAGCTTAAAATTGACCTTTTCATCGTCTCTACCTGAATTGGGGAATTAATTACCTCCAAATCTTTTCACCCCTGTTGTTGTTTGTTGTTTGATTGTTTGTTTGTGCGTGAGCAAGGTTACGCAAAAAACCCTGGACTGATTTTCATGAAACCAAGAAAAGACCCATACAATTTTGGCAAAAGAGCGGATCCATGAATTATTTTTTATCACCTTTTTTAACATTGTGAGACAAAGTTTTCTGACGTTTCCATCAATTCCCCAGGGAATGACTTCAAGGATCTTTATGAAAGAAATCAGGCGTATTCAGGGTTGTGTTATCTGTGGGTGGGTGGGTGTTTATTTGTGTGTGGGTGGGGCCTGAGTGTTTGGCCTCAGTATCATTCTATTTTTGAGTTGATTTATGACTTCATCTCTCAATTTGTGATGATACATGTGATATGTGACATAAATACTCGTGAGGAACGACAATGCCTTTAGGGAAACAATTAAAAAACGCTGCCTGCTTTCATACCAGCCTGCACAGCTGCCCTGTCAGTGTGTAGAGTGAGCGGCTGTTTGTCTCTTCTGCAAAATGACAGTAATCTGACTCATATTCTGAATCCTGCCATAACCTGAAGCTGACCCCTGCTTCCTGCTGTATTTATCTGATGCGGTATTACCCGTGCATGTGACACAACTCCAGATTACAACCAAAGCTCACATTTCAGCCTCTTCCTGCCAACCTGCCGTCTCACAACAGAAGAGAACTTCTCCTGTTTTGTTTTCCTCCAGAGTTTTTCCAGAGGACTCCTGAAGCCTCCTGCAGCCTCGGCCCATTAACGTGTCGACATCAGCTGTTCGCTGCGAGGCCGGTGCTCAGCCCACCGTGCGTTCACAGCAACTGTCACATCGATCAGTGTTTCCCACGGCGCGAGTCCTCCAAGAGGATGTAGGCTTTGACTTCACATTGTCTGAGGTCACAGCAGAGGGACTCGCTCTGACTCTAAACCTGACCGGACCGGACACCTCGACAGGCGGGGGGGGAGGGGGGGCTTCAGTGCCCCTCAAGGTGGATCTGTTCATTCTGTGCTGGGGACAGCGCCTTCAGCTGTTTTTAATGACTGCAGACCAGTCCTATTTACTGGGTGTTTGATCTACAGGAAGTGGTCCAGTAAGGAGCTGTGTTGCAGTGCATGACTGAAATAAGTGTAATCAAATTTCTAAATATATTTTACAGGTGAAGAAATATCAAACCCTGTCTCGTTCTCGTTAATGAGGTGTACCTCTGCCGAGTCCCAACGGCTCCCCTTTGTAAAACTACATTTAAATCCTCTAGATCCAGAATTTCATTTGGATCTAGATTTAGATATTCATCTCCTAAATATGCCAGATTTTTCTTTCATTAATTATTCCCTGAAAAATGTGATTACAATGTCGAATATGTCCCATCCATCAAGTTTCGTGGTTATCGGTTCTGTTTGTTTCTGCATTTTGCTCACAAACCAACAAACAAAGGGACAGGGATGAAATCATGACCTCCTTGGTGGAAGTGAATTTTCGAACTGCACCTCATTATTTTCATCATTTTAAACCATTCACTGTTTTGTAGAAAAAGCTGGAAAGAGCACGAGCTTACTAATCGTCCGATCGGTCTATATTAAGTATCCGTATCGTTAGTGCATTCACATGAACCTCCCAGCATGCACAAGGTTAAACTTCCCCAGGAAAACTTTTTGGAGGCTGTGATGTGTCTTCTTTTTTTTTGTAAGCGTGTCTCGAGGTCTCAGACGGTTTCTGATCAACCTTTTAAAATATGTGAACCTGACTGAGCAGAGAGAGAACTCTCGACTCAACGAGGCGGCGGCGGCGCTGCTGGGTTTGCCTCGACTCCTCATCGTCTCATATCTGCTCCCAGACAAAATGTGTTGGAGCGTCAGCGGCACCATGCAGTCGTTAGCGCTCCGCTGCTCAGCGCTGGCCTCCAGGTCACACGTCGCCCTCCACCTCCTCAAATGTAGGGCACATACAGCTTCTCGGTGCGTGTTTGTTTGCCTGGCTGTCACCTCACATTACACCCCCATCTCCCAGCAGCTGCAGTGAGGGGGTCATGAGGAAGGCCACTCCTTAATACATGCTTTCTTCTCACTACAGCTGAGGCCACGTTTCACAGAGCGCCGGGCAGAGCACGAGGAAGATGGATTATTAATGTGGAGGTCACTGAGTTACAGAAAGCTTGAAGGAATCTGGTCGTCGTTATGTTTCCAGCTCAGAAACCTTGATCTTGTTTATAACACGTGTATCTGCTCTAAAGATCTGGGTGAATTATCTGATTGCCAAACTGCATTAGCTCCCCTCGGTGACAAGCAGGGAACATTCAGAGAGAACATCTTGACTGGAGCCGCAGCCGCCTGCTCGCTTTGTCCCCCTCTCTCTGAGGATTTCCCCCGAGGCCGGAGAGTCATTAGAGTCAATGCTGTGACCTCTGTTTGCCCCTCAGTTCCCAGTGAACCCAGTCCGACTTGTGGGGGGTGGGGGGGGTTAGCGTGGCTGTCACAGCGTCTCTTGCAGGGACAGGACACACCTCCCAGTCAGCTGGGTCAAGCCTGTTCACAATGATGGCCCGACCACCGGCACTGGGAGGTGAACCCATGCTGCGTGGGCGCTTCATACATATTCATTTTGTGTGTGTGTGTGTGTGTGTCTGTGTGTGGCAGCTGGGAACACGTGGCGTTTGTGTTACTTCCTGTATGCAAACGTGTATACTTTATTTTTTTAACAAGGTTGAAACGACCATAAATTGAATTAAAAGCCTTTTTAAGGATCATTTCATTCTTATTAACATCGTGGGTCCAATGTTCATAGTTTCATCCGTCATTAATTCAGCCTACAAAAATGCAACACAATATGGAAATGGGAGTGTTCAGTTCTCCTCAGCGTCTCGGCTCAGCTTGCTGACCTAACGTGTCACGATGACAAAATGATTTCCCCTCAGTCGTCATGCCGCTGCTCCTCGGCTCCTGATGGAACGTTGATATGAACTGACTATGAACGTCCTGTGGCAGATTTGACTGGTTCTCTTCCTTCTTTGTTCTGCGAGCGGCCACTTTCATCTTTTCTCTCGTATTGACACGGCCATAAATAATTCATATACAGCATGTGTGCGTGAACAGTAACCTCGGGGGCGCCTCGGGGGGAAAGCACGATGCCAGAGAAAAGAGCTAATGGGCTTAATTATATCATTTATCCTTGATTAAGTGTTGGTTTAAGTTTGATGGTTCATGTGGGTGTGTGCTGGAGAAAGTAACATAAGGAGATACGATAAGACTCTGATATTGAAGTCAGCTTCGTGGTCACGAGATCTGAGACCAGCTCCCCAGAATAGCTCAAAGTCAAATATCTCCAGTCCCTGTTTCCCCCTCTTTCTGGCCAGAAGCTGTCCACCACCATCTCCTCGTCAGCACATACTCTGAAAGGCTCTTTGTGATCTGGAAAATCATTTTCTCTGCTGCGGTTTCTTGGTTACTGGGTAGTTTTTAGTTTTTTTCCTTTCTTCTTCAGCTCAGCAGTGAAGTCATACCTCATCTCCCTCCGCATGCATCACTGATGTTTCCTTTTTGTCGTTGCAGGAGCTCAGGTCCAGAAGCAAAGCCTGCAGACGATGCAGAACCTCCTGCAGGAGGAGGTGGCACAAGCAGAGGAGCATTCAGAGGTAACAACCACCACACCAGCTCCGTTCTTTTGTTCTCGCCGAGGAGGGAAACGAACAGTCCTCCATCTCGTTGGCCGTACTGTTGTAGTCGATTCCTGAAAAGCCCGGAGTCTCGCTGGCAGCTCGCCGCCCACTTCTGTCCAATCTGATCCCTGAAGACATGAGGAGCACACGTACACACTGAGCAGTGGACCGGCATCTGAGAGGAATATCCATCTCAGCAGCTGCGTCAGTGACCGTTAAATATATGTTCTGTTCATTCTGCCCTCTGTTGTTGCAGCTTTGAGGATTTAAGAACAAAAAAACACTAAATATTTAGTCTGAAAACATTGTTCAGAGTAAATTTAGATTCTTCTTGGGGATGAAGCAGCTTCAAATCAGTTAGTGTCACTGTGCCACTAAATGCTGAAGACACATCTTAAATGTTTGGGTCTGAATAAAGACATGAGTGAGTCTTTTTTTCAGACCGATGGAAAACGGAAGAAAAACTTTTATGTTTTAAATGGAAATTAACATAAACTGTAGATCAGTGGCTCCCGACATAGAGATAAGTGACCCCGAGATAAATCCAAGGGGCTATAATGAGGAATTCAGAGGTATTTTATGAAATATTTCATCTTTTCATGCTTTTAAATATCCCTCAAACAACACAAAGGAAATATAGATAAATAAAAATGCAGCCTGAAGGAAAAAAACGTCACTTACAGGCACAGTATTCCAAAGCGATAATCGCCCAAACACATCATGTTCTCACGTGAGCAGCTTATCTTAGATATTCATCCACATCGGAGCCAAATCACAACTAAACCTCAGAACCATCCGACCATGAAGAGACCGGAGCTCTGGCTTTATCAACAGAGATTTGGTGACGTCTGCCTCAATGATTCTCCGACATGCATGTACTGACATGAGTGTTTACACACACACACCAAAACCGACACACACACATTGGAGAGGAATCTACTGTGTTTCTTACACTTCTGTCTCATGATGAAGATGAATCACTGGACCTCATTCTGTGAGTGCTGCAGACACATTTGCTCAAAAATAACATAACAATCTTTATTGACATTGATAATTTCGGACTTCAGGTGGATAAGAGATGGATCTTGTGCACGTTTCCTTGTATTAATGCACATGTGGTTCATTAAGACGCAGCACAACACATGTCCAGTATAAGCTTCTGTCTTTTGACTCTCCTCTACAGACTGTTTATAACAGACTGAGCCACTGACAAAGCAAACTGCTCCACAGAGAGTAAACTAATCAGTGTAAATACTGTTTAGTGGCTTTGAACAGAAATCTGACGTAAATAGAATCAAAAGACTCTGTTTGATATTCTAAACATCTGAAGGATTATGACTTTAAAACAGTTTATTAAAAAAACGTGCCTGCGGGTGCAACAGTTTGAAGCACAGGTGTGTTGACACAGTGTCGTGGCTCAGCCGTCAATCGCAGACACACAACTGGGGTTTTGTTATTTTAAGTTAAATGAGAATAATACATTTTTAAAGAGGAATTTTAGTTGCAGAAACACCCGAGGTGTTTGATTCATTATGGAACAAATTGAACGTCCACAGTCCAGATAACTAACGGTAAACACTGGTTTATATTAGCTTGTGTGTATTCTATAGGTTTTTGCTTTGTATAAACATAAAACATTGAAGTAAAGCTAACGATCGTCCATGTTGGAGTAAAGAGATGTTCATGTCTGAGCAGCACGATCTTGTTTCTCTGCTCGTGGCTCACAAGCTTCAGAAATGATCCACAGATCCGGTGTAAATCCTCCGTCTTCCTTCGGCCTTGATCAGGGCGGCCTGCGAGACTTGTTCACGGATGAAATCCCCCCCCCCGGCTCCCGAGCTGCTGCTCCAGTCTGGGATTGATCTGCTCTCTAACGGATCAATACCTCCTCCCTCCGTCGTCAGCGGCTGTCAGCTGATTGATTCGGGAACGCCCACCACAGGCCAAACAGCCACGCTGGCTGAATGATAAGAAAACAACCTCTAACCTCAACCTTTATCCCTGAATCTGTGGGTTAAACAAACTCTTGAAGAAGATGGACGTGTTCACGGATCTGTCTCGTCACATATTTTGAATTTTACAACAGAATGATGTCAGTGTACGTTGAACACAAAGACAAAGGCGTCTCTCTTCAGCCGCCGTGTTCTCTCCTGTGATCTCACACATTCCAGATTAAACCCTCAGGGGGGTTTTATTGGTTCAGTAGGAAACCGTCCAGCAGTGTCCTCCAATACTCCAGTCTCCAGATCATCTCAGAGCTCGGTTGCAGCCACTTGGAGTGTTTGCGTGACTGTGGAGAAAAGAGTTTGTTTTAAGCCTTCGGCGACTTAAGTCAACATCATCTTCTGTTGCCTTAAGTCAAACAAGCGTCCTGGTTTGGGAGGATTCCTCGTCAGGTAGCAACTTGAACAGAGATCTCTGATGAAGGGAACAAACGTCCCCCCGCAGCCTCACAACAGATCTTCACTCGATGTGTCCGGATATGAGCTCTGATTCGAGGACGCGCTCATTGAACTGGTTCAGGATTTAAACTGTAGTTCACAGCCTTGTTTTCTGAAGGGGCTGCAGATTTAGTGTTTCAGCCGTGGAGGTGACTTCACTCTGTTGTTGTCTGTGTCAGACTCACACTGACGGCTTCACTCAGGAAGAAATCCTGCTGCAGCACTGGATTCCTCTTATTTCAGGGGAAAACGCAATTTAAATGATGCGTTGCTGATCGGTTTTCTTTAGTAAACTGTGGAGAGAAAAAAGATTTTAATAATACATCGTGTTTATATAAGCTATTGAAGACTCTCTGTTCTAATCTACATAAATTCAGCCTCCGGGCGAAGTTTAAAAGTAATTTAATCTATGAATCAAAGCAAATATCAGAAACAGATGTTGCACCCCGTCTGTTTTTATAGATGGAGAAATTCATCGTACACTTTATTTTGTATAAACTTATTTGCTCAAAGAAGTAACCATCCCTGTTCTGTTCACCGACAGGGACGGTAAGTTAAACACATCATGAAAATAATCATAGTTTTCTGTTCTAAAGCCAATAATCAAAGTTAAAAACTAACTTCCTGTACAAACTTCAATCATATTTCTTGCATCAGACTCGAGGTAAGAATCCAGATGTGGTTTAATGACCCGATGAAAGGAGGAGCAGGAGGTTTACTGTCCAGATCCGGCTGCAGCTCTTATTTTTATCTCATTCACTTGTGCAAAGTCAGAACATGACGCTACAGAAATCAGTTTGTTTACCACACGTGACCGTGCACAACGTTTGCCTGTAGCAGCTGTCGTGTCTTTCCACAGTGAGGTCAGTAAATTCTCTGCGACCTGAGGTTACTGAACGCCGTCCTTGCCAGATGGAGAAGCTCTCGTGTCACAGTGGGTGAAGAAGACGCAGTGGGAGGAGGGGGGAAGGCAATAAACCAGAAACTCCACCAATCACACGCTACGGTTGACCAGGGGGCGAGGGACAATTAATGGAAGGACAGTAAGCGAGGCAGAGAGAGAGAGAGAGTTTTACACTTCAGCAAACAGCAGCTGTAACATCAATGTCTCAGATTCAAGTTTTAAAACAACTTTTCTAAAGGGAAATGTGTAGTTATTACATATATGAATAAAACTTGAGGAACTTTCTCTGCACCCAAATCCTCATATATATTATTCCTCGGGGCGTCAGAGCTCTTTTTTTTAATAGAAACTTTTAAAACCAGCCTCTGGGCGACGTTACCTGTGGTTTATTTTGAGTAAACCTTCTAGTCACCAGAGCGAAGAATGTGTTTTAATGAACTGCTTCAAACAGCAGCACTTTTCTTTACTGTGTGAGTGAATTGTGCTAAAACTACAGCTGTGTAGTCTTTTTATAAAGTGAACATTTGTGAGGTGTTTATAAAGATTTATATCTTTAATTAGAATAAATGTGCTGGAGGCTGAGAGCCACAGACGGAGGACGTGTTTAGAGGCAGACTTTTACGTTTGGTTTTTTCCAGATGGATTAAATAAACAGAATAACACCAACGTTGTTCTTTAAATCAAGGAAAAGTCCATTTGTTTGATTTAAATTCTGTTGTCTCCAGGTTACTTGAAGCTATAGAAGAAGAAGAATATAAATCGGACCACGTCACTTTGGTTAATGGGAAATTGTGATTTTTATTATTGATCAATTACCAAACACTTAATTGATTAATTAATTTGATGGAATATCTTTATTATTGCTGAGGGGCAATTTGGCCATCAGGGGTAGTCAACAGCAAAAACACTGCAATGAAACATATTAACATTAAATGCATGTTAGTCCAAACCAGCAGATCAGTGCAAATCTAAAACTGATAATAGACAATTAATTTGTTTTTTATCTATACCTAAAAGAAACTTAATTGAAGAAGGTTTTAACAATGTAATTAACAAAGTTCAGTTTGAAAAATTATAAAATGTCCAGTTAAAGTGTGATAACTCTTATTACCTAGTATGAATATCACAAAACACGAATGTAAAACAGATTTAGTATGAAGACAATTTACGTTTGAATTAACCTGATCTTCTTCCATGAGCAGATGTTCACACACATCAGCCTGTGCACGCTGCTGTACGTTCACTCAGTGGAGATGCACAGAGGGAAGTAGGTCAGGGGGTGAAATTAGGTTACTTACACACTGAACACATTTAGAGCTGAAACAATCGATTAGTCCACGCACAGAAAAATCTGTGAGCGGCCATTATAGCGATCGACGAGTCCTTTAGGTCAGAATGTGGTTTATCGGCCAAACTAAATATCTGCCTTTCGTCCCAGCTCCGTTTTAAACTGAATCACATTTGACTTATAAAACAATAACTGTGGTTTATTCGGCAGATTCACTTCGGCCCCGAGCAGCTGAGGCTCCGACTTCCTCACATCCTGGGAACGTACACAGAGAAATGATCTCACGGCTTTCAAGCTTTGCCAAATGTAACAGTTGCTGCGCACAGATCTGTGTTGACTGTGTAAAATGGTCTTACAGTGAAATATTGAAGCTGGGGAACTGTGCCAAAGTTCACGGGTAAACATCCCCGAGCTGATTAAATCCTCTTTATACTTGCAGGAGATTGTTTGAGCAGCTCCCCCCCCCCGCGGTCGGACCTCCCTTTGTGCGTTGTCCTTCTCTGCTGATGCCGGTTTGTTTTGTCTGTGCTGCTTCACAGGAGCTGCTGGAGAGGTTCATGGAGGGGAACGTAAACCTGGACGAGTTCCTGGACTCCTTCCAGTGCTCCAGGAAGACGTATCACGTCCGCCGGGCGCAGGCGGAGAAGCTGCAGGAGGTCGCTCAAGCCAAACGCCAGCCGGGCAAAACCAAGACGGCGGAGGAGAGCCGAGTCCCCGAGGTGAAGAGGGACTCGGAGACGCCTCCGGAGCCGCAGAGGCCCAACGGCTTCGTAGCGCAAGGACCTTTAAGACTGTTCCAGGTGCGCTACGGCCTCACGCCGGCCATCCTCCTGCCTCATTACCCCGTTTCCCCTCCTGCCTCGGCCCCCTGCTATCAGGGTAGCACGGCGCCGCCCGAGCCCCAGCTGGGACAGACCCACGTCCTCAGCCCCAGCACGCCCATCCCAGGACACGGCCAGCCGGTCAACCTCAGGGTCATCGGACAGCTATCGGGGGGCTGGCCGGCGAACGGGCGGCCGGTGAGAGTGCAGCAGCTTTACAGGCCGAACCATCAACAGCCCGAGCCGCCGTTCCGGTAGAGCTGGAGGAGGGCGGCGGGGGGGAAGGAGGAGGAAGAAGAGGAGGCAGAGGATGAAAAGAAGCCTGTTTGAGAGGAAAACAAAGACTGATGCAGGCGGAGATGCCAACGTCCGTCTCTGTTCTTCATCCATGACGAGCAGACGTCACCATCAGAGGAACCCGGGCAGAGAGGGGGGCGACGGGGGGGGGGCAGGGAGGACTCGGCATGGGGTTTTAATAGCTGGTTCCATTTTGGATCCGGTGAAACGCCAACAAATCTCACATCAAACCTTAAATCTCACATTGTCCTTCTCTTTTCGTGAAGAGCAGCAGAAGACGTACAGTTACAGGGACGACGGGAGACCATAAACCAGTTTATCATTTATCAAACATCATCATTTTTGGGGCAGATATTAACTGTGATGGTGCAAACTAGTATTTTTTTATTGTGTGACATCACTCGGTGTTGAAGTAACGACGGTTATATTAAGAGGGAAAAGCAGCAAGAACTGTGAGCGGCAGATTATCATCCTGAAGCCGATGAAACAAAATCTAAATTAAAGAGAAATAAAGTGTTAATATCACATTTCAAACACAAATCTGATCTGAAGAAGTCTGTTAATTAAGAGTCCGATAATAAGCTGCTGCTGAAACTGGAGTTTCCGTATCCTCCGTCAACAGAAACATCTTTTAGTCATAGTTTACTCCACCTGAGATAAGTTATTCCAAAATAATTCAAACTAGACTGTGGAATTTGAATTAAATAACAAAAAGCTATCGAGCCCCGTCCCCCTAGTGTTATTTTAAATCGTATCATATTTTTATACTTCAAACTGGAGGATATGAAGCACATGGTTGTGAAGCACATTGTGATGCGGCTCAGGACGCCAGGTGTCATCAAAGTGAACAATGGAATCAATAACGTGTTTGTTTTGTGTAAACGGGGAGAAGCTTCACACTCGGATCCTGGGGTGAAGAACAATGGGTTTTTAGATTGAAGGTGAAACAAAGACAGAGCAGGACGTATTTATTAATGAGTCCCAGACTGTAACCTGTCAGTAGTGTTTCCTGTGTCGTGTGTTTGTGTGTCTGTGTGTCTGTGTGTGTCACCGTCACAGGAGATTACCCAGAGCCCTCTGCCTTCTTGTGCGATTTCAGCGAACAGTGTTGCCGCTCACACATCCGTGAGCCGTTTTATTTATTCATGTAAATCCTATTTTAAATGGCTGACTTCAAAGATCCTTGTTTACCGTGCTAAATGAAGAGCTGCGTATCCTTCACAGAAGCAGCCGCTGTTTGTGGTTTCCTCTTTTTTATTATTATTATTTTTTTATTATTTCTGCCCCCAAACTGAGATGCAGAGTGAGGTGGAATTTAATCTCTATGAGAAAAAGCCCACAGCCGAACGTCTTCCTCTCTGTCGTTATCCGTCCTGCAGCGTTTAAAGGGAAAAGCTTTGGATTGTAGTTGTAATGGGTTTGCTCTCAAACACACATTTAGCTCATTAATAACTCATAAGTGCATGCTTACTACATCTCGACAAAGTACATGAAAATGCCTTTTACAGGCCAGTGCCCAGTTACATAAATATACAAAAAATACTTTCATATCTCTACTGTAAAGAAAGATTGCTCTGATTCTAACATCTGTCATTTTTACTCGTAGGGAAATATCTTGATGAGGTTTGAAGTGGTTTGTCAAAGCTCTGAGGATTTTTCTTTAAACTATTTTCCCTTTTATTTTTTTATTTTTGGCTGATATTTAAAAGTTTGTGTCAGAGTTTCTATCAGATATCGCTCTGAAAGCCGACTGCTGAGATCTGTGGATGTTGTTTCTTCAGCTCTGCGTCTTATGGAACCACGAGGTGAGAATTTGAATAAAATTAAAACCCAGGCTTTGTGTTTCCTCACAGATCTCAGCAGTTAGAGTGAACAAGATGCAAATGTGCCAAAAAAAATTGTTTTGTAACTTTTAAAAAAACCCAGTGGAGGCTTTTGGATTTGTTGGTTTTTCTTTCTTCGAACTGGATCAAAGTTTTCTCTTCTTCTTCTTGAGTTCAGTTTTTATTGTTTTTTCATTTCACGCCTCCGACCAAATGGTTTTGTTTACAGTCTGTCATTAAATCAGTGAAGGACGCCTCACCTTCTTTTTTTAACGTGCACACTTTTAATTCAACAGAATCCTTGAGGCTTTCTTGCAGGTCCCTTAAAGGAATTGGTTTAGCATAAAGACAGGTGTGTGTGGGGAAGCAGCATTAGCCCAGCTCTGTCTGACGGTGAAGAAAACTACACATCAGCCCCTGGAAACCTCATTTATTAACACATGATGTCTTTATCTGTTTATTCTGTACAGCAACATAGTTTAAAAAGACATGTTGTGGTTTTACAGCCCTGAAACTTCCAGGAGTCTGCAGCTGAAATCAATTGTTTGACTTGATTGATTGTTTGGGCTCTAATCTGAATATAGTCGGGTCAGACAACTCCAGGAAGTTTTCACAGGTCTCTTTCTGATGGAATAATCCAGATGTTCATGATTTTATCAGTGGAAGTCTTCAGTGTAAACGAGGCTGGAGGTTTAAGATGTTTCCTGCAGACAGAACCGTGCTACCTGCTTCTACTCAGTCTTTATGCTACGCTAAGCTAAGTTTGGATGTAACTGGGCACCGGCTCCGACTCCTCATGCAGTTCTGTGTCCACTCAGGGTCTTCAGGGGAGAAATCAAAGTGCAGTGCGGCTTCTTTAGTTAACAGAACGTGTCGCACAGGACACACACACACACACACACACACCTTCACAGGTTCATGTAACAGTCTTAACCATCAGAACAGTGAAAAACTTCAACATTCCGTTGTTGCATTGAGATTTGACCGGTGTAATAAAATAATAACAAAAAGTTTGAAACACTGTCATTTTTCAGTTTTTTTTGACTGATCCTGCTTTTTACAGCTTATTCCCTGGAAACTTTACACACAAGTACGTAAAAGTTACCGGGTGTTCATCTGTAAACTTTATAAATTTGTTTATTTACAAGGTGGAAGTGATGAAACTGTTTTTGCTGCAGTTAATATTCATTTTGTTGAGTTTTTAGTAAAGCAGTTATTGATGAACTGTTTCAGTTCTTACTCTTCTATCCATCATCCACACAGTTTATCCTGATGTTGGCTGAGAGTCATTTTCTAATTTCAATTAAATACTTTGGATTTACAACCAAATACCAGAGAAGGTTTCCAGGAAATTAACTTCAACACAGGACCTGTAAAGTTTCTTTTTACAGAGCTGTCTGAATTCTGCTTCAGGAATGAATCATTTTGTTCAGACCTGATGATTCATGAAATATCCTCCGACTGTAAAGTGCTTGTTTCTGCGACTGTGCTTCTGTTGGTTCAGTCTGTTCTGTTGTGTCTCTCTCTCTCTCTCTATATCAGGGACTCGACCCAGCAGCCTTCTCAAAACCACAAAAGAAATAAACACTAATAAAATAGATAAATGAATGTTTCCTTTTAGAATAAAACATCTTTAAATACAGTCCAGTTGTTGAGCTGAACATGAACATCTGACATGGAGGAGCCGTGGCTGCAGGCGTTCGTACCAGGTGACTCTGACCCGTGTCACAGCCGATCAGCAGAGACTGGACATGAGCTAATAATATCCAACTCTTTTCTGTTCATGTGTGTAAAGCTGCATGAGCTCGAGTGTTGAGCCACAACGACACAACATGGGACTGGACGTCAAAACCTTCCAGAATAAAATGTCAATTTGTGAAAAGAATCTCTGAAGCAAACATTTGAATTCTTTGTTTGTTTTGATCATGTGATCAGTGGCTGGTTTTCTCCCGTTTTAACTGACTTTTCAAATTAAAAATGATGGTTATTTAAACTGCAGGGGCCTCGTATGTTTATTGTTTTGAGGGTTTAAAACAAAGAAATAGTTGATTCCTGAAACTGGAGGATTTCCATTTGACAGCCTGATGATTAAAATGCTTCTTATGCATAAAGCAACTATTATTAATTCATGTTAAAGGACAAAGTGGCACAAGGCCTCCGGAGTCTGTTCCGTCTCTAACAGGACGTCTATAGAGAGAAAATGTTAATGTATGTATGCTCTACACATCAGTGCTGTTACATGTGGGTTACATGATGATTACATGACTGTAATGTGCTGTGACGGCTGCTCTGACTCACAATCAGTGAACCAAACAAGCTTTTCTACAAATTCTTCAACTGCAATGAAGCTTATTATTATATCTCTCCACCTGACAATGAACAATGCATCAACTGGAGCGCTGTTACACAAACACGGGTGAACAACACTGGAGATAATGTTGTATTCATTAGTTGTGTTGTGCGTCACGATAAGTTAAGTAGGTTAGAAATACACAGGAGAAGTCAAATGTACCTCAGAGCTGAACAGCAGCAGAGGAAACATCTTAAATATGAATTAAAATAATGTCACTGCTAAGTAGAACGAAACAAATGTTTTCAACATGAGGGTTGGGATCCCAGACGTGGTCACTGGAGGGATTTGAGGGGTCGAGAGAGAGTTAAAGGGGAATCCTACAGAATGTGAGTTTGTCTGTTTGTTGTGCAGTGAGGAGCGAGCTGTGATCACATGCTCCCGACCGGCCGTCACACTCTTGGATTAATTTCTGGCATGACATAAATTGTTAATGAGTCGTCTTCAGGCTCTGGCACAGTCGAAGTTCAGTCACGACTCAACTCTTCAAACTCCAGACAAACAGGAAAGTGAAACCAGGACATGGTGACGTGTTATATAGTCAGAAAGGCAGGTGGAGCTGATGTTCCACGTTTCCTCCTCTTCCTCCTCCAGTTAGAGAGCAGCTTCAGACGCAGTTTTTTGTCGAAGCCCGAGAGAATACACTAAGAGAACCTGATGTGGAACCTTCACATAGACAAACTCTGAGTAAACCTCAGAGGTTCTGATTCCTCGAAGTCCCTGTGGTTGAGCCCAGAACTTGACAACACTCTACATTTAAATAAGACACAGTCATCTCTAGTAAATCCTGCTCGTTATTCCCTTCTTCTCCTGAGGGAATCTATAAAGCTCGAGGCCAAACGTTGCATTGGTTGAGATTTACTGAGGTAATAACTGTTCCATAGGGAAGAGAATAAAAGTCTTTATCTGACTGGCAGCAGGTGGGAGACTGGAAGGTCACTGCTTCGTATATAAGTGGTCCAGCTGGTGGTGGTGGTGGGGAATCCTGACCGATCACAAACCTCCTTCGTTTTCTGTGAAGTGCAATAAAAACTACTTCGTACAGAAGGTTTCCGATTTGATTTCAGCTTTGTGAGTCATTTAAGGGAAAAAGATGATGTTTTGATTAAATAAATGTTTGTGTGTGTGTTTGAAGAGCATCATGAGCAGGCGGGCGTCTCCCGGAGGGCGTTTTTTAAGTCGGTCTGTCGGACGCAGCTGATGGGAAAATGATGCTAAAATATTTATATGGAGTACATTAGGCCATACTCTGCGTCTGTGGGTGGTTGAGACGCTGCTAAACCACGAATCTGATGAACATCTCTGCTGGCGTCTGACCAGCTGCTCCACTGAGACGCCGACTGAACATCTGATATACAGTGTGTGTGTGCAAGTGTGTGTGTGTGTGTGTGTGTGTGTGTGTGTGCTCACTGGAGACATCATTTAGGAACAATGCCGTGGAGGAGGTTGTGCAACATTTTCTTCTTCTGTCTCCGAAATGACAGGATGTTCAAATGTCAGAATCTCTCGGCGGTCGTCGCATCTGGAGTTTTAGTGAGAGGACGGAACAAAGTAAACACAGCTGCTTCGCTCGCTTCAATCCAAACCTGGGACTTTAAAGCTTTATCTTTTCAGCCATGATACTGGTGTTGACTCTGCGGGGTGGCAACTGGTCTGACAGGGGAAATATATCAGGATAGTATTGGATGGAAACTTTCTCCAGTAAATTCAAGGTCCCCAGAGGATGATCCTGCTGAGCTCTGGGGGCCTCGAGGTTGGAGACGTGGGCTTGAAACCCAAAGGTTGATGAAACTAAAGTGACAGAAACCATCTTTGAGCAGAAAGGATTTGACGTGTCCCATCTTCTAACATGAAGAAGAAAAAACTCTCCCCATAATGAAAGGTGGCTCCATTAGCACCACCTATTAATTATTAATCATTTAACAGCTATTAGCAGCGTCGCTTCACTGTAATTATACAAAAGCAGATGTCGTCTAGTATTTTAAATTCATCACCCGATGCTAATGAAAAAAGATGTCCCCCATGAATAATGTTTGAATGTTGAGTTGCTTTTAAATTCTCGTGAAGTCACATTTGAACGTCCATGATTCCACAAGCTGAATAAAACACAGTTAAATTCATTTTCTGCCGGGAGAGTTCTTACACTCTCTGAGCTTCAAGCTAATAAAATCATGTTGACGTGTTATTGCATGAAACTCAACTCGGAAGTGACCTTGAACAACACGTTGACATGTGAGATAATTTCCATATGATGCACGTATGGATCCAGAAGTCGTCAATAAAATACATTTGTCCGATCGAACTCGTCCGGTTTGTCACCAGCTGAAATCAAACAGAGAATAAATGTGGTTTCACACAAAGGAATTATATATTCAGCTTTGAATATAATAAAACTATTTGTCCCACAAATTTTTTGTCAGAACTCTTATGGAATACTAGTGGAACCAAACGAATCATTTAAGTAAAAAAATGTATTTGGGTATATGATGAAAATTAAGGATTAAAATGGACAGATATTACTGTTCAGTTGCATTTTATAATTGCAAACTATCACATACTGTAAACTTCTTCTTCTCCTTTTTTGAACTATATAAGTTTTACCTTACTTCAGAATTCATGGCTGCATGTCTGGGATGTGACCTCTCAGCAAGTTGCATGTTCCTATGCTCAAAAATATAAAGAGAATTTCTCGACCAGAACCTCAGAGGAGACACGGCAAGATGCAAATGTCAGTGGCTCTCAAAGGGCAACCTGGTATTTACTGTTGCTCAGTGTTGATGGAAGCATGAGGATGAATGCAAAGGTTTACTGGAATATTCCAAGTGTTCAGAGTTAATTCACAGTTCATCACTCAGCAGGAAAATGACCCTGAACAAACATGAGCTGTAAGAGCTTCTCAGGGTGAAGAGGTTGAACGTCCTCGACTGGACGAGTCATGTCCCCTGCTAAGAAGTTTCCCAAAAATATATAGAATGTGATGATTTTTTATTTAATTCAAACTATAATTTACGTTTTCCTCTTCCTCTCGTTGGCTCCTCTGGACCGACCATCCCTCCCTCCATCCTCCAGACGTCCTCATGTGAACTTGCTCTCCTGCCTCTTCTTTCCCACCCACTATCTCTTAAACCGCCCGTCTCCACCAGCTCTTCATCAGATCGTCTCCTCGTGTTCCTTCATGTTTCTGCCTCCTCGTGCATCTGTTTTTAAACCTCCATCCTCTTGAGGGAACCATCTAAGTTCCCTCACTGCGTCTTCCTGCTGCTTCCACCAGCTCTGTTACAAATATATCTCCCACTCTGCTTTTTCCACATTGACTTAAACCGATTCAAATTACAGCTGAGGCTCGGCCCTTTAATGTAGAATCCATTATTTTATTTCAGATTCATTGTGCGGCGGCTCAGAGCCTGAGAGTCGTGTCTGTGTGTTTATCGTCTCCATCTCGGGGGAATAGAGTGTGATTGTGATCAGTGAAACCAGCCTCTGGCTCTTTCAGATTAAAAAAACGCTGCTGTACCCATCGCTCAGTCCTCTCATCTTCATCTTCATTTTTTATTTCCCCTCCTCAGCTGCTCTGACTCTCCGAGCCGATCCCCCTCAACACTTCTCTTCATTGTTATGCAGATGAAGCCCAGTTAACTCGCCTCTGTAAATCCAAATGGGATGACAGCCATTTCAGAATAAATCTAAAGTGTGGGAGCCTTAAAGGAACAACCTGCCTCAACAACACACAGAGACACACAGCTGCCAAGTAACCAGGTCCGTCACTGTGGTCAGTAAACTGAAGGGCACGAGTTTGAACATCAAAAATTTGCAGGCTGAACCTTTTTCTCACATGAGTGAACACGTGGAAGCTGCTGCTGGTAAAACTGGGACAATTTGGAAAAAAAAACTGAATTAATTGTTTATTATCATATTTTCATGGTAATTCCACTAAATCACAGCAGCACTCCGATGCTCTCTAGTGGCCGGAGAGGACAGGAGACAGATTCAGCTTCATAAATTGAATTAGTGTTGTTATTTGAAAAGGTTTTTAAAGCCCTAAAGTTCAGAAAACACATGACTTCTCTCACAGGGGCCATCGCTGCTGCTCCTCTTTTCAGCCTCTGTCTGAAACACTCGGTTTTAGCTCCTGTCTCTTTTGTGCTGCGGTTCCCTTACACCTCGGAGCTCAGAAAGACTTCACACCCGAACAACCTGAGTTGATGGGGTCCCAGTTGCACAGGAACAATGTTTGAACGACACATTTAATGACAGAAGTGCTGATGAACAATAAAAACTACAGCACCGACTACTGTTGAATTGCAGAGGGGCCATATTGGATTTCAAATTCAGGGGTAGTGAGGTTTGTTCACTGTCACAGTTGCTATACGACGAAGGGGTAGGAAACTCCGAGCTCTGTAGTTTAATAGAACATGGCGTGAAGCGGTGTTCAATGTCTTACCCAAGGACTCTCCGCTCTGCCCCCTCAGCCACAGCCGCCCCCGCTCTGCTCTGATTGGACGGTATTCAGCCCTGAATGTGGAACGTGCTGATGGTTGTTAAGCTGTAACTCGCTGCAACTTCTCATTCTCCAACAAGTCACAGCCTTGACTCTTGTGCTTCACATCCACCCACTGTGATTTGATAAATATCTGCAGCACAGTTCAGTCAGTTCAGAATAAAACTCTCAAGAGACATTTTTTAATGCATCTCGATCCTCATCGTTTATTTTGCATTTCAGATTCCCACCTCACCGAACTACAGACGTTAGTTTCCCTGAGAGGTTTCGGTTTTACACAACGTGATCTACAAGCTGTAGACTGGTGACAATTCAAATCATCCCATGTGCAGCAGCTAAATTCACAGTTTCCTATTTATCAAGGCACAAGAGCCGAATCGACACAACAAGAAATAAAAAACAGAAAAAAATCACGTTAGGCAAATCAGGAGGAAAAATTTGAAAACTCTAAAGTCCTGTCCTCACTTCCTTTGTCCTCACTCAGCCTCTGTAGCGAACAGTTTTTCATTATAAAAGGCTCAGGCCCCTAATCTTCTCGAGTAGTACCCACTGTGCCATCCAGTATTCCCCCCCCCCACATCCCTTTCATTTTCTACACATTAGAACTTCAGGCTCCAGCTTCCACACGTTACCTTCACACAGTCACAAGTCCCACAAAGACACTTTGATTGAAATGAGCAGCTTAGCTCACGTCTGAATTTCTATTTTATTCCAGACGGTTAAACAACCCTGAATGATTTTTATGCCGTTCGAGGCAAAACGAGTCGACAGTGATTCTGAAGTCCTCGTAGAATCGTTTCCCCCCCCACACGCGGTTTGACTAACTGTGAAACTTTCCTGCTCCTTTCACATTTTGGTGACGTCCCCAAGGTCGTTGAGGTCGATCACCTGAAAGCCCAGGTTGTCGATGCCGTCCTTTTGCTGGCTGTGGCCGTCGTTGCTCCTCGGGTCCACGTTGCTCTCGAAGCAGTGGACGCAGTGCGGCGTGGTCACCCGGACGCTCTTGGAAAAGTTTGAGAAATCCACGTGGTACTTTCCGGTCTTGGTGCGGGAGATGATGGGCAGGAAGCTGTAGCCCCACTGGATCTCCTGCGGGATGTAGGAGGTCCGGACTTGGCAGGAGGAGCTGGTGGACTCAGCCGTGCCATCCAGGAACACCACCAGCTCGAAGTCCTGCACGGGGAGGGTGTCGGCTGAGAGCTCGTAGAAGGGACTCGACACGTTGATCACGTGGTAGAGGGTCAGAGGGCAAACGAAAAACAAGTTGTCCTTGCCAGCGTCGACCATAAAGTCGATGTCCACCTGGTCCAGAATGATGGTCTCTCCGTCCGCAGTGGTTGTGGTCCTCAGCAGCTTGCCGTAGATCTGGCTGCCGATTAACAAGGTCTTCCGCAGGTTGGCCACTCGGATCAGGAGGCACAGACTTCCTTTCTTCAGGCAGATGACGGCTGTTTTGCTGAAGGTCACCGTCTTCGCCCGTTTTTTGGGCGATGAGATCTTGGCCAAGACGACGCCGCACATGAAGCAGTTGATGAAGACTCCGATTAGGGACTGGGCGACAAGTAGAGCCACCGCGCCAGCACAGTGATCCGTCAGTGCCCGGCCGCCGTACCCTACGGTGGTTTGGGTCTCCAGGGAGTAGAGGAACGCCGTTGTGAGGCCGTTAACATTGTCTATGCACCGCACGTGGCCTTCTGTGCTGTTCTGTCCGGTGAGGTCCCCGTTGCTCTGTGCGATCCAGTACCACAGCAGGCTGAAGATGAACCAGCTCCCCGTGAAGGATGCCACGAACAGGAGGAAGACGAAGCGCCAGCGGATCTCCACGAAGGTGGTCCAGAAGTCCACCAGGTACGCAAAGTGGTTGCCGTACTCGATGTTGCCAAACTCAATGTTGCAGCGCCCATCCTTGGTGACCAGGCGGGATTTGGAACTTCGGTGTCCGTGGAGCAGCCGCAACATCGTGGAGCTGCAGGGAGCAAACGCAGGATAAACATGTTTCACAACATGTCATTATAATTCGATAACAATGGCCGAACAGTTGAGCCGGAGGAATTTGTTTGTGTTGTTTTCGGATGGATTTGCGTCCCTGTACCTTTAAGGATTAGCTTTACAGATTAAAACCAACGATAATAAAAATGCAGATCATGCAACTTCATTATTTCACAAAACACACAAATGGGTCACACTGTTACTTTGAGTTACTTAGACCCAGATAAATACACCATATTCCCGTCAGAGCGACATATTAAAAACTACATTTTGCCTCATAATCTGATTTAACCTTGATTTCACTTAAATTGTTCATGTATTTATTGATGATATATTGTGAGGTGTTCTTGAGTGTGTGGAAAAGTGACTTGAAATAAAAAGTGTTATTGTTGTGACCTGTTTTCTAAAGAGTGTACTTTGATCCTCTCGGGGCTGAATGTCACAGACAGAGCTGGGACGTTGAGAGAATTGATGGACGCTCTAATACTGTCTAGGTTTTGTTCTTTATACATAATTTATTAACAAACAGAAAACTACGCAGCAGCTTTAGGCCTAACCGCAAACAGACCCTGTGGGAAACACTGTCGGAACATTTGATTACATAACCCTGGAGTTTAGCTTGAAAATGTGACGGTTCAGTTGTTTGTATTTTTCCAAGAACACGTCGCAGCTCCAGGCGTTTGAACGTTGGAGCGATTAATGGGTGACATGGGTTCACATGTGAGGAATAAGAATCCAGAGCATGGAAATGAGCAGAGCTCAGAACACGTGACGGTAAATCTAATTACCCCCTTTTTCCAGTCATTACAACAGAAGCACTGTGAAGGGAAAGATATATAATTGTATTTGAGTTATAATGTGTGTTCTGTACAGTATGAACCACGTCTCTCTCTGACTCACTTACATAACAGATGCTGATCAGATTCCAGATTAATATTCAAGAAATTTGGGAAACTTGAAAACTGAAATAAAGATTCTTGGATAAAGTTTATCACACTTTAAGAATATTCGTGTTTTTTTTAATGTGTCAATAACTTTCCTCACTGTTCAAAGTGTCTGATCCCACAAAAGTTGAAGTAACTTAATAAACCAACTAACTCATATCCTCATTATGTCCTCGTTTAGCCTCTTTATATCTTTATAGTCTTTATTTAATGTTGTCGACGTCTCTTTGTGCTTCTGCTGCCCCCCCCCCGTGATTACGATTAAATAATGTTTTCAGAAATGCTGTTGCCAACACATTCCTTGTTTCTTTGTATTTCTCATACACAAAAGTTCCATTTCACATTCATCTGTAGACCCAAGTGAGGAATTCTCTTAATTAGTTAACATGTTAAAGGAACTTTCCTCTAAGCAGCTTTAAATACTTCAGTAAACACAGTCCTGTTCCAAATGAGACTAAATGCACAGATATCACAAATACTTCAAAAACTCAATCAAAGTGTAACAAGAGAAAAGTTTTTACAGCCTCAGTTGAGAAGTTTGGTTTGAACGTACCTGGGAACTGAGACCATGCACCCACACTGCTCACTGCAGCTCTGCTGGAACTTCTCCTTTCTTTCCAGCAAGTGGCCGTGGAGGCGTTGGAAAGATTTTAATCCACAGTGAAATTCCCTAATCCCAGCCACATGCCACCATGTACACTGCGTCCATCCAGACACGGGGACCAGCCACAGAGCTGCCAGGGGACAAGTTGTGTCTGACTGGCAGAGCGACACTCGGCATTACTCCAGAGAAACCAGTGAATTCACCACGATGGAGTCCTGGTGAGGACGGCTGCTGCAGGAAATGTTGTGGAAGCAGAGTTTGGGGAGAAAAGCCTCCAGAGCTTTTGTGTGGTGGAAGGTGAATCCATTGAAGGGGCCAACGTGGCTGGTGGAGCACCCATGCTGTTTTTGTTTTCAACCCTGAGAACATTTGGGATTTGCATTGGGCCTCTCAAAGAAATCCCTCAATTGCATCTCCCCACCCCTTGTCCAAACTGGAAGGCTGCCTCACATTTGCATTAAAATGAAGAGCTGCAGGGACCAGAGAGTGTCTCATTCTGTCGGCTGCACGAGGAGCATGTCTCCCTGATCTGTGATGATATGAAAGAGGCCTCGCGTGGAGAGGATGCCTCCCAGCGATGGACGCAGATGCCACCGATGTGTAAGTGACGGGAAAATTGGATGATTCAAGATGCAGACTGTGTTTGTGTTGAACTGACGCAACTGCAGAGGCTCGGCTGCATCAATCTGAGAGACCGGTGAAACTTTCACAGTCGTCTCAGGTGCAACGTACACAAAAATAACATCCAATCAAATACTGCACTGCAAACTGAATCCTGCAGACTGGAAGATAGATGGATGGATGGATAGATAGATAGATAGATAGATAGATAGATAGATAGATAGATAGATAGATAGATAGATAGATAGATAGATAGATAGATAGATAGATAGATAGATAGATAGATGGATAGATGGATAGATAGATAGATAGATAGATAGATAGATAGATAGATAGATAGATAGATAGATAGATAGATAGATAGATAGATAGATAGATAGATAGATAGATAGAGATGGATGGAATGGACCTCTAAATCCATGTGCATCGAGGTTTAGTTATAAAATCTGTTTCTTATCAGCGTAAAATTTCTTTCTCTGACTTTTTCTTTTAGCAATAAAGTAGGTTTATGATTTTCTCCTCCAAACTTCACTCATACAAGTTTTCAAAGGTCAAAAACATTTGATAAAAAAAGGCAAAGAATATAGAAAAGTCTAAATTATTAACACATATTCAGTTTTTTTCAAACTCACTGTTAAATCAGCGTGTGCATAAACGACCAGATGTGACGTGAGAGTAATTGTTCACATACTTGCTGTGTACTGCACGTACCACTGGAGGATTCACACCACTGAACTCAGGATTCTGGATTCGTATTCTGTAAATAACCAAACATGGTGACGGGTGGGAGGTCACATGTTTATTTCTCCAAATTATTGAATCATCTAAAGGTCATGTTCATGTGTGAGTCTCATTTTCCAATTTGAAAAGCTACTTGTTTGTGCATCTTTAAATTATTATCACGAGTTTAGAATCAAATCTTTTCCAGTAAGTGATTGTTCCTGACTTAGTATCAACACATCTTTTATTAAATCCATGTGTCAAAGGTTGTGATGCTCAGTGCCGGTTGCTTGATTTAAAGGAGATCAGCACAGAAATGGCTCCATCTGCTGGAAGGATCCTGAACAACTAGAATAATCAGCAGAACAATTTAAAATGATCTATGTGAATGTACGTGCACCCACGTCCCCTCTTTAAAATGTCCACAAACCATCACACAAGCTACAAATAATATATTCTTTATTTTAACATTGTCAACTTTAGGACCCAACCACACGTAGAAAAATAAAATAGTCACATCTTATTTTAGCTTCGTGGCAAGAAAATGATAAAAAGGTAAACAAGGTCATGTATTGTTTCTGAGTCCAATATTCTGCAGGTTAGTATTTTATCCAAAGTAAAAAAATAAGTGTTTTTCTTGTTTCTGGGTGATTTAAAGCTTTTGTTTTCACAGATAAAATCAAATAGCAAATTGAAGCATCCACTATTCAAAACACATTATACGATTTAATTCTAAACCTTTGCAAAACTGAACATTTAGGCCACAGAGACTCATTCATAAAGCCTGAATGGAGTCTCAAAGGATCAGAATCAAATAATTAAAACCCAAAATAAAATCAAATAAATTCAAATCAGTAAAATATTCCAATGATTTTATCTGGATATGGAAAAGTAAGTCAGTGATCGTGGTAATATTCAGTAACTAGGCTAATTTTTACATTAAAATGTTGTCAAGATGAAATGTATACAAATAAACCCTAATTATCTGTTACCAATTGCTAAAATATGATATGACTGTAAACTGTATAACTGTACACTATACAATGTACCTGAGTGTAACAAAAATACCTTGGAGTATAATATAAATGTACTGTACATTAATGAGGTTTAACAAAAGAGTATTGTGAACCTTTTGTACATGATTGTATTATATAGAGATACAATATACATATATATTACATATATCGTTCAAGCTTGAAAGTTTGTTCCCCCCCCAAAGAGGACGACTGAAGAACTTAAAAGAAAAAAGGCCTCGTGGTCTCATACGTAACATGATTGATTATAAGAACATTATAGTCATCATGTCGTTCTTAAAAGCCGATCGATAAAACAAAACATCTTGTAATTTGAAATCTTGGCTGAGATCTGTGAACACTGAGGCACAAGTCAGGTTAAACAAGCAAATAAAATGAGATGGATGTGAATCTGAAAGCAACTGAACACTAGAACTCTAGAAGCAGTTGCTACGGGAGATCTTCTGGAACATTATTGATCAGCTGAGAACGATAAACCCAGATTTCAGTGATTCACTTGGAACAAAGTTATCATTACTGACAGGAAAATGTTCACAGCTATGAAAATAAAACCAAGGCTGTGATCATTCGTCACCGGCCGCAGAGCGAACAGGGTTTTTCCACATCCTCTACACGATGTTCCTTTCCAGCTTCGGCTCCTGGTTCAGGATCCGTTTGAAGTTGAATCCGCTCAGGTCCAGCGTTTTAAAACCTCCGTCCAGGATCAGCTCGGCCACGGCCCGACCCACGGCGGGCGAGTGCTGCAGGCCGTGGCCGCTGAAGCCCGTGGCGAAGTACATGTTGTTAACCAGAGGGTGGATACCGATGATGCCGTTCTGGTCGAAGGTGTTGTAGTCGTAGAAGCCGGCCCACGCACTGGTCACCTGAGGGCGGGAACGCAGGTAAAGTAAAACAGATTAGTTAATAAAACAAGAGAGGAAAACAGATTTTTTTGGTATATGGTACAATATGCAACTTCGGCCACTAGGGGTCTCTCAATCAAAACGCAGCTTCTACCTTGAGCTTCTCAAAAGCAGGAACCCGATGAGCCAACGGCGGCCAAATCTTGTCCTCAAAGAAACTGTGATCCACGTCTAGATTACTGATATCCGGCTCCTCCGCCTGAGGGGAAAACAAATCATAGAGACAATTAGATGTTCGATCAAACAGGTTCTTTGGAATGTGTGGAACAAGTCGAGGAACAAACGTGGAGCTGCAACGAACCTCATCTGGAGAAGCACCGGCGATGTAGTTCCCTCCGAGCCCCTCCCTCCTGAAGTACACTCCAGAGTAATCCACCAGGAAGGGGGTGTCCAGACCCGGACCGTCAGGGCAGTGGAACACATACACGAACCTGGAAACATCCACAGGCTTCAGCATGAAGTCGGATTGTGATTCCCTCAGAGCTACGTATAATGTATTTCAAGCTGTCGTTCAGTTAATTCAATTTTCGTGGTGGAGCCTTTGGCATGAAAACGGTCAGAGTTTAAACGCTTCCCCTGAGCTTCTACTCGTGTCTGAGTGAGAGAGTATTTGGATCTGTCCTCTGGCTCCGTGACGCAGCGGGAAGAAGATTTACTGAAGGTTTTTAAAGTTGAAGCTGTAGCTGGTTTTCGTGCCAAGTGCACAAGTCGAAATGTGTGCGACAATGAGGTTATTATTAATATATAGAAGGGAAGAGCTCACTCCACCAAGGGTAATGTCCTACATCTCCCTTTTAGAGAAAGTGAAGAAAATATCCTTCTTCATCTTGCAAACTAACAGACAGAGACACAAACCATAACCTCCTTGGCGAAGGTCATAATTGGTCCTTTGTGGAGTTTTGATCTTTTAAGACTGTTTTCATTTCGATCATAGTTGTGCTGAGCAGTTTTCACGATATATGGAGGTTATTAAATTTTCTCAATAAGCACAGAGTTTTTAATTTGCTCAAAAAAGGAATTAAAAGCATTTTTACATCTATAAACTAAATAATCAAATAATTAGGAATTGATAATACTGGTATAAATAATAATGATGAAAATGAATAATCATGGACCAGTACACAAGCCCCCGGGTGAAGAACCCTGGTTAACAGCTGTTTCCTTCAGTTTCCTTCTTTGGTTGGAACATGACACAGGTTTTAAATTACATTTTAACTTGGTGAACCCAGTGAATCCTGTATATGGAGAGAATGACATTAAAATTCTACTTCAATGATTTGGGGCAGTGAAGCGCTCTTCATCACTTGTAAGAAACGGTGACTCCGAGGCTGAAGTGCCGACTTAGTGTTGTGTTCGAGAGGCTTAGGGGGTTCAGATTATTCCTATGCAGTTCATCAAATGTGGAAGTAAACACCCTCGAAATTAAAGCTGACAGCCAGCGCTATAAAGTTGGACAGTTTTCCAATTTACTGGAGCGCACAGTGCAGATGAAACTGCCAGAATACTAATGAGCTGTGCCGAGCCGGGCTCCGGCAGCCAAAGGAAACCAGACATCTTGACAGCACCACTCGTTATTTAAAAGGGAAAAATATAAAAACCATTAAGTCGACGACCGACCTTTTGCGAGGCTCGACGGGCAGAGCAGTTCCAGCCATGGTGCCTTTAGGGCCGGAGCCAATTCCCATCATCTGTGCCAGTTTAGAAGAAAAGGCTCCTGCCGCATTCACCACAATGGCACATTCCACCGGCTGGTACTCCATGCTGTTCGGCATCTGCACCTGCTCGACACAAGCACACAGCCATCAGTCAGTGTGATGGTCCTGTGGGGGGGGATGTGTTCACCTGATCAGTGCTCTTTGCACATATTTCAGAGATTTTATTATTAGATGTTAACATGCAAATTATAAGGGTTCTTATTCCTTTTTTTTATCAAGACAGATACAAAGATGATCAAATATGCCTCATCTTTAATAGTTGGGAGAATCTGAAATAAAGCAGATTATATACAACATAACATATATATTTTTAAGTTTTTGATCTGTTGGTTTACCCCCCAAAAATGTTCGAACATTTAAACTTTGAGAACTCAGGTAATAAGGATTTTTCTCACAATTTATAAGATGATCTTTTAATCAAATAGTCAATCTATTGATTTACAGATATTCAAAATATTATTGAGCTTGTGAACTAAGATCATATAAATAAATTACAGTTTTATATAAAAGAAGAGAGAATCGTTCTGCTACATCAAATGTTATTGTGTGGTTTTTATAAAAAACTGTAGTTTGATTGTCCTATATCTTTTAGGCTAATATCAATGTTTTTTTATTATCTGTATTTTTAGAAACTATTATAACATTTAACCGATACATAGAATATAAATGAATAACTGAGGCCCTAAGGATAGAAGGTGTCACATCCTGCACAGATTAAAAGGTTGTATTTTAAGTCATATATCAAAATATTTATTGATAAATGCTAAATAGACCTGTCAATCAATACGAGAGTGACAGCATGTTCCAGTATTTATATAGAACAACCTGACTGTGCTTTTATACATTAACCTGAGACTTGTGAAAACTGTCAGTGATCAAACTATAGGTTAAATAAACATAAAAACAAAAGTTGTTCAATGACTCAGGATAATAAATTCTCACAGTCCGACTTACTTTCACAGATTTGATTCTCTTCAGAGCCACGTTTTCACCCTCGGGAGACGTCGCCACATTTACTGTATATTTAAAATCTGTGGAGGAAACAGATGTAGATAAAAACACAAACTCATGCGTCACAGTAAACACAGACGGACGTGAGACTGCAGGAGCTTGTGTTGAAATCAGTTATTGTTTAACACGTTGGCTCTCTGCCTCGTCGAGCTAACTGTGATACTGACAAACTGGAGGAACTAACCCCACCTGTCACTTCTCCACAGCACTGGATGACTCCCATGGAGATGGCCTTCTTCCTGAAGGCGTTCAGCAGAGTCCAGGGGTCGAACCAGCCCTCGTTCTCCAGCCCTGGAAGAAAGGACGAGTGGAGGTGATTGTTAGAGCCGTTAGATGAGATGATGCATCCACGTATCAGGCGTATTTACTGGAGTTGTGACATAAAGAAGCTCATGCATTCATCGAGACCTTCTTGAATTCACAAAGAATAATAAAACTACTTCTCATAATGATGTGTTATAGTTTGATTGGCACTCACCATATGAAGCGAGTGCAACATCCTCTGTGTTTATCCATGGAAACTTCTCCTTTAGTTGTGTGGGAGAGAGAAGTGAAACTTTGGCTCCGGCATACCTGGGATCAGATCATTGGATTAACGACCCGGTACCGACACCTCAGTTCCTCAACTGAAAACCTCCCGCATGAATTTTCTGAATAGAAATGTTTCTCTATTCGCTGTTTCCCATAAGATGAACCTGATTTCTGTTGCACAGTTCTACCGAATGAAAAGGAGTCAGCACCTCTGGGTGCTGTAGTTCTGCTCCATGATGTGAGCCACCTTCTCACTGGCCAGGAAGAGGTACCCTGAGTGATTGAACTGCAGGTCCACGGGGTCTTCGTTCATCACGCCCAGGTGCTCCTGAGGGGAACCAGGGAGGAGACGGGATAAAAAAGATTTAAACAGTGAAACAGAGATGCATCATGCAGCCTCCAGCTGATACACACATACAGTGAGTTCTACTGAGAGCTGCAGCAGAGGGGCTCCTATAAATAACACTCGTCCTCTGGCTGGTACAGCAAAGACAGTACGGTTATTATGGAGGGTTCTGCTCCAAGCTAAACAGCATACCTGCCATTCCTGGGTATTTCTAATATTGACTGACCCATGTATGTGTTTAACATATTATTGTAAAGGATTCATAATCAAAACCTTTGAAATACCCTGAAACACTATAATAACTATAAATAAAAAGAGGACACAAATACAAATATATATATATATATATAACTTGAAGGAAATTAATAAACACAAATGCTCGTCTTGTGACCTACATTGACGTTCCTCATGAAGTCTGCAGAGGCCAGGGATAGGAGGATGTTCTCCGGCAGGGAGAACTGCTGTCGGATCCCCCCAGCAGAGAGCACTGTGGAGGCCTGGGAGTACTGGGGAGAAACAGGAGGAGGTGGTCGATGAGGAAATGATCTGCTGAGTGTTAAACTGACTTTCACTGAGAAGGACATTCACTCCAGAGATCAGGGATTTCACTTACGATCTTAATAGGAGATAAAAGCTGTGTTTTCCACCGGAGATAAACAGGACTCATCTCTTTTTAATGGATTTAGTGTTTCTGATATTTAATGTTAATATTATTAATTCATAAAAATATATAACAGCTCTTTCTACAACATTTCTGTGCTTCTTTTAAACTCAATTTAATTCCAAACAACTTGTTTCTCAAAACAAGAAAGGAAACTTAAAGTGTGTGTATATGATTTAAAAAGAGAACAGGGTAACAGCTGAGAAAAAGGATTTTATAAGAACGCAGATAAATATTGAATGATTAAAGTGATTGTAACACAGACATAGATTATGTACAGTTATATAAGAATATATGTACAGGACCAGGTAGCAGCAGATTAATAAATACTGTAGTGTATGAATGAATATGTATGCAGCAGATGTTCTATGACAGGATCATAATACAGTTAAGTAACAGATAAGAGTCAGTGGATCAAGTGACATGTCTGTAATATGACTTGTCTTGTATTGTGGATTAAAGGTAACAGCAGGTATTTAGCCCCTCACCGTTGTGTCCTTCTCCACCACCAGCACCTTGACCTCTCCCTGCACCCGCTCCTTCTGCTTCAGCCAGTAGGCGATGGACCAGCCCACCACGCCGCCGCCGACGATCACGATGTCGGCCCTCTCCGGGGGGAGGTTGGGGTTGAGCTCGAAGGGGCTCCAGCTGCTGCCTGGAAGAGCCTCCGTCGCCTTCTTCCTCACGGCCGCCAGCTGCGCCTCCAGCTCTGGGCCGGAAAGATCCAGATTTAACATTCATCCATCTTTGCATTGAAGATGTTGATTCCCACTTTAGCACCCAATACATTTCTATAATCTTTAGCTGTTGTTCTTCCATTCGGTGCATGTTTTCATTCATATATTAGAGAATATACAATAATACACAGCTTTACATCCAGAAATCCCCAAATTATTAAATGATTTGTTTCTACACACACATTTTTAACTTGTATTTCAGAACTGAAACTGTCTCAGAAACTGTTAGGATCCTCTCCACAATTCGGCTTAGATATGATCCTTAAACACTCTTATTATTTAGTTTAATAGGCGACATAAGTGTTAATCAGCACTGGGATCTGATGTAATAGTTTGTAATTAAACTAAATAAAACAAGTATTTGAAGATTATGTATATGCCGAATTGCAGAGACATTATTAACTAGTTCTTAGATTGGTTCACTTGTGGCATACAATTTGATTTCATGTGTGTAGAAACAAATCATTGTATAATTTGGGGGTTTCTGAGGGTACACTTGTTTATTATTGCTGTGTTGAGTAGCCGGACTTTCCGCTCGATGTCCCCGCACCTTTGTAGAAGTCATTCCGCAGAGATGCTCCGGTGGTCAGGCTCTGACGTGGCGCCGTGCTCCCCCTCGGCCCCGGGTGCTGTCCTGTCACCGGACCGGAGGAGAGGAGTCCACGAGCGGTCCGCACGTTAGCATGTAGCCTCCGACACGCTAGCATCGCTGCTGTGGGCTAACTAGCTCGCGGGCTAACTAGCGAGCTAACGGCTAGGTGCAGTGTGTGGGCAGGACAGCAGCGGATAACGGTGCAAACCACAGAACCGGGATTGAACCCACGACACGAAGCTGCATGTCACTTCTGTGGAAATGTCACATGTGAAACCTGACGCTGAGGTCAAAGACGATTCTGTAGAAACCACGAAATACACCGGCAATATCCGACTGTCCTTCAAAATAAAAGCACAGGTTTCCATATGGGTCCCCACCCATCTGTAATGTTTATGTGTGAATTTATGATTTTAAACAGAGAAGGTGTCATTTATGATAAATACATGTTCATAAGGTTGCATTTAACATATTTACAATTTTGATTAATCTATTATTGTATTTATAAATTCAAGTCAATTAAATATAAAATCAGGTGATGTCTTCATATTTTGTCTGAGCAACATTCAGACACCTACAAATGTTAACTATACATTCATGTAAAGATACACTAAGATAAAATAATAAATCATTAGTCCCACAATGGGGAAGTTTGCAATATAACAGCAGCAAGAGTCAAAAATAGGCATCAGTAAGTAATAATGAGTAACATGCAATTCTTAAATGGAAGAATGATAATGATAATACGTAAGGAAATATGAAGAATATGGAAAAATATAAATGGCATGAAAACTAAACTATATCGTGTAAGAAAAGAATCACGGCCTAATACTCATGCTGTGATACTACGTGGTCAGGTTTTCTTTAGTTGTTAATTTTAACAACAGCAGAATTGAAACAGAGTCTCCATATGTAAATAAAAATATGTAGGCTATAGAAAGAGAATGTTTCAAAGGGTAGATGTTTAAATTCGGACAAGAGAGATTCTATTAATGGGAAATTAGGTAAAGGGAACTTTATATAAAAGCATATTTTGTTTGCTTTGTGTATGTCTTATAAACTCCTCAATAGGTGATGAAAACTGTCAACTAGTGAAAAATAGAATACTTGTTCCCATCATACTTATTTTCTGATGCATGCTACTTGCAGACATTGTAAACCTGCTTACATACTGACAAAGTCTGCTGAGCTACTTATGGGAAGACTTGCAAGACTATATAAGCAGCACGTGGTAGTATAACATATGGCTAAGAGGAATAAACTGAACCTGAGCAGGAGATTAATCAAATTATACTGAAGTTTCTCACCATGAAATACAATGTCACGTCTTTGTGCAAATGTGTTTTATTTTGAAAAGTACTCTGGGAAACGTGGGGATACTTCTGCTAACTTGGACCCGGTTCCAATCGGAGGTGTTGGCCTCGTCGTGTGACTCAGGACCAATCAGAGATGAGGAAGAACCCAAACAGTTGCAGCTTTCAGAGTGACAAGGATTACAGAACAGCAATAATTAGATCTAAACATTGATAACCTTTGTCTTTATCATATTTATTATAGCTGGTAGAAGTTATATCTTTATTATGACCCTAAGGGGAAAAAAACTAGAAGTGTGATGCTAATTTGTACTTCTACTTCTAGTTTGACCGGATCTTTGTTTGTGTGTCCAGATTTCCTATGTAATGTTTACTGGGTGGAAAGTATAATTTAAACCATATTTTACGACCTGCAACACAGATCAGTATTTAGGATTTATGAAAAAGAAAGAAAGTACAGGACCCAGAGGTAAAGAAAGAGAAAGATTTCTTAATAAAAAGGGATCTGAGTTCTCGTTTGAGATTTTATCCTCACCATAGAAACTTTATTATTATTGTTATTGTTAGTATCTTTAGTATTAGCAGTAGTATCATTATCATTAGAAGTAGTGCTAGTAGTAGTACTAATGTTTAGACTGATGGACTGATACACTACTACGAATAGTTTGTAGAATTAGTCATAGTATTAATATGAATGACTTTATTATGATTATTGTTGTTGTGATTTTTAGTGGTTGTGTTTGTATAATTATTATTAGAAGTAGTGTTACTAGTAATTGTAGAATTAATATAGCCTACTTTTTAATAAGAATTTAAGTGTAAAACTTTGATTCTTCTAAAAACCTTTATTTTTCAGTTTTTACTCTGTCAATACTCAGCTTTTATTGTGTATATTGTTTACGGAAGTGAGTCCTGTGCGTCCAAGCTCTTACTCTGGTGACCGGATGTGTGTTGTGTTGCCGTGCCGGGCTTGACGCCTGTGTTTTCTGTTCCCCGGGGCCACAATGTTTTCAACGGGACCGAACTTACTCCTCTGCGGACTCTCCATGGCCGCTTGATCCGGCCCCCGACCGCCGCGTCTCCGCGCTAAACGCTTCCTCGCTCCGGACCTCCACGCAAACTTTTTTTTCCCTCCCCCAGATAAACTCTCGTCCTCCGGGTGGGTTTTATGTCAAGGACCGAGGATGCAGCCCCCACCGAGAAAGGTGAGTTTTTCTCCCGCTGTAGCCTCGGAAGCTAACGGCCAACTGCTGCATATTTAACGGCTGGAAGTGTTCGCTTTGTTGCCGCTCCGCTGGCTCCCACGACCCGCTTGCGTTGTGTGTGTTTTTTTTATCCCGCACACATCCACCACCCACCGGGAGGTTCCACTCGCTCCCGCTGGTTTCCCCGGAGCCAGGGGAGCCTGTTGGAAAAACTGAACCCCATGTGCCTGAATCTTTCTTGGGGGAGAAAAAGCTCCGTTAACGGTGCACCCCCGGTTCCCCTCAGCGAACCTCCTGCCAAACGTCAGTCAAAATTACGGGAGTTTTAACGGCGGCCTGCGTTTCAAAAGTGCGCAACTATCCTCAAGTTCTCCGCACTTTTTGCAAACTAATTTCCCCAAAGTGTTGCGTTGCATCGGGGCAAAAAAGCCCCACGAAGTTTCACTTGAGTCCGGGTAAATATCACGCTAGTTCCTACTGCTCCTGCTGCCCTCCGCGCTCCGACTGTGGAGGTTAAAAAGTTATGATTTCACTCAAATCAATCACAGTTTTTTGTTCTGGACTTCGCCGATTTTTAGACTTGCGTCACATGTATGTCACACACATCTAATAAGTCACATTATCTGTCAGTAAAGCTCGTTTCCCGCTGCGGTTACTGTAAACTCGCAGATTTCTGTACGAGGTTTGGCGCGTTCGTTTTCCTCGTGCAATCAGGGGAAAAAAGTAAAAAAAAAGTTTTGGCAGATTGAGCATTTTATAGTTGGAATAAATAGTTTGACGTGTTTTAATTTGGAATAGAAACAAACGCAGAAGCACAAATCTGAGCAGAGTCTGGTCCTGTGTGAAAAAATGTTGCTGTGGGATCATATTTCAATAACATGGCTCTGCAGCACAGAAAGTTTTCTTCCCCAGGACGTTCTGCCAAGGGTTTGATGTTGATTACAATCAAATAAGATATGTTAGGCATTTATGGACTGCAAGGTTTTTTCTGTGTGTTGTCCTTAATGTTGTAGTTTTGGGACATTTGGATTGTGTGCAGTGGAAATACTTCAAATCTACTTTGTGTTACTAAAATTATTCTATAATTGAATCAACGCTTCCTCGTGAAGTCAAAGCAGAAACTCTTTGATTCCAGCTGCAGGCGTCTTTACACAGAGGTCGTTTACGTCCCATGGAATAATTTGACATTTACCTTTTTGTGTACTCTTGTACTTTATGGGTTTGACCTTTTGAAATTTGGAAGTGAACTATGGAACTCATTGTGGTTAATATTTACATCTCCATTTTTAGCTGTGATTGTCTGGGTCGTAAATATAATGAGGATGTGGAAATGTGTCCCTGTTGACAGCACTGTCAGTAATGAGACCTGATTATTGTACTTCATAAATTCATCTGCCAATTAGGAAGTCAGGGAGGTGGAAGCTCAGCTGTACAGAGATAATGCTTCAGCTTATTTTCAACAATACTTATGGATTTATAAATAAAGATGGAAGATATAACTCCTTCATGAGCTGTTCACACGAGAGGATGAGGGAAGTTTCCCATGTGGCTTCAAATATTGTGTATTATCCTGTTGCAGCTTATTGTGGTTCTTTACCATGTGTACAATATTTTGAACAGTTCACTATTTGGTGTCTCTCTCTCTTACTGTGGAGATTAATAACTTGGTAATATCAAGCTTCAGCCGATTAATATACCTGAACCCCCAGCGTATTTGCAGTAAAGCAGTTTTAAACCAGATATGTCGCAATCTTTGACTCTATTTCTAGTTTTTTACTGAACTCTTAGTCATTATTATCATCTGAGTTTCATCATCAGTCTGTTGTTTTTTATTTCCTGGAATTCATCAGTTGTTTGTTCTACAAAACATCAGAAAAACATTTCCTGAAACCCAAGAAGAGTTTGTGAAATTGTCCAAATTATGTAAAGGTCGGAAACCTGCAAATCAAAGTTCAGAACAAGTAAATATTGGATTTTATTACAAGGAAAAATCTTTTCAAAGATAAAAAAAAATTCTTACTGACAAACACATGTAGCTCGACTGCTCAGCGCTTTAAAGATATCAGCTGTCATCCAAGGTTGACATCCACCAGCAGCTGCTGAACCTGCTTCTCATGTGATTGAAAGAGCAAAGAGTGGGAATGTTACAGGAGGTTAAAGGTTCTACATGTTTCTTGTTGTTAACAAACATCTATGTAAGTATAATCTGAGAAGTCAAAGCCTCATATTTTATTCTTCTCTGCCACAGAGCTCATCAATTTGCCACATCATTGCACTGACATGCATGGATTTCAAAAATCCTGCTTAACAATATAGATATAACAGAAAAGTAGGCTCTGAAAATGGATTTTAACTATAATCGCATCAGATTTGATCCCTTTTCTTTCTCATACACGACACTTAACTTAAAACAAGACTTTTGGCATCACTCTGGGATGTGGGATATTAAAACGGTCATATTTAAATTGAAACGGTTAATTTATGAGTGAAGAAAGTAAATGGTAGATTGATTAATAATGAAAATAGGCAGTTGCGGCCCTAGTTAGTTTAACTATCACGTCGTCAAAGAAAAGCATCTAATCCTCACATTTGAGGAGGTTAAACAAACACTTTTATTTTAATATCTGAAAATAGATAAATGAATGTTTTAGCCTAATTTTAGCTGAGGTGACTTAACTTTAATTTGGCTCATGATTGAAATAAGGAAAGAAAACACTGCCGGTCGTCAGTAATGAGACCTGGTCACTGCACTTCATAATTTATCTAACGGCCAATTAGAATCCCACAGAGGCTGATTCTCACCTGGCCAGAGCTGCTGTGTGATAATGAGCGCAGCTCGTTTTCACCAACACCAGTTGTGAGCTCAGCTGAATCAACACTGGCCTCCGGAGTCATCGGTCTACCTGTGGGGAATAGGTTGTCAAACGGCCGTGTGGTTTTCAAATGGGAGAAATCAGCTGAAGAAAAGTATCTCTCAAAATTCATCGTATTAATTCATGTTCTCCTTCTTCTTCTTCAGGTCCGGGTCACCCAGGAGCTGAAACACACTCATGCAGAGCAGATGAGCAGATTACAGATCAAACATCAGGCAGAATGTGACCTCCTGGAAGACCTGAGGTGAGCATGCACAGGTCAAGCTGTAGTACAAGTACAACAAGTGGATTGAAGATTATTGTATAAACCAGATTATACAATTTTTTTAGACTGGTCTCACAAGTGAAGCACTTTATGTGAGTGAAACATGAAATTACACCACTTCCAGTAAAAAGCAGAATATAAATTCAAGTTGCTTTTCCAACAGGCCGTTCTCAGACATGAACATTTGCCCTTTTCAGGAACATGTAGGCGACATGACGTATAGATTCCAGTGCGGAACTGTGGTTTAGTCACAGACTGTAGATAAAGATGAGTGACACGTCTCCACTTCCTCCTACTATCCAGAAATGAAGCTGTAACATCCCAAATGTGAAAGCTGCAGTCTTACTCATTTGGAGTCTGCAGCCTGAGTAGCGAGGTCCCGTCAATTCCCACACTCGACCAATCATAAGTCAGTCTCAGCTGTCAATCATGATGTTCCACCCGATTTTTATACAATCAAATAACTCATTAATACCACATTTATCAGAAACCTGAACGCTTGGAAGAAAACTTTTTGAGAAAAATGTATTTGACTTTTAGTTAGGACCGACATTATATTACAGCCAGCCACCAGGCGTCGGTTGAGATGCTTTGGTCTCCTGTTTAGCGAGCGTTCACTTCATCCATCATTAAATACAGTCGATGGTTTTGCTTTGACAGCACGTTGACAGCGGCGCCAGCTCTTATCCTCCAAAGCTCTGGAATCTCATTGTCTTTCTGAGTTGACGTCTTCGTCAGCGTCTTCTATTCGTATGGCTCCTCTCTTTCATCCTGACATTTTTTATACTTCCAGTTTCACGTCACACTCGTGCTCGCAGGAAATGCTCCTGAAAATCGCTCTTCAGAAGTCAGAACAATTTTATTTAGTAGTGGATAATTTTCTGTGATTGATTTTGAGCCCCTCATCATTTGTCCCAGTTGCTCTTCTGTCGTATTAAATTTAGACCCTTTAATGTTAAAGCATCTCACGACAGTTGATTAAAGGGTTAGACTTGTTTATGCATACATTCAATTAAAGCCAGACAGTTAGTGTTATACGCCTACCATTAGAGGAAGTTTGCTTTCCCACATACTTGACTTGATTTATTCTGCACTATCTCTCCCTTTGATTTGTTTTTTGCACGGGTGAATAAATATTTCTTCTTGGTCTCGTATCCAAGTCGTTGAGATTGTTTGATGGGATGTTCCACAATCTGAAAAATGGCAAATAGCTGCTGAAGGACTTTAAGTCGGAGGATCAGGCAGAGTAGACGGTGGCCCTTGAGACACACAGACAGCTGGGACACTGGGTCGGGATGCATTTTACAGGTTGAAAAGCCAGAGGTTGTGGCTCTGTATTCAGCCTTAGAGTTGGGTCGAGTGGACAGCCCTCTGGCTCCCCACTTCCTGTTTGTGGTTGGTGGCAGCTCTGAGCCTCCAAGCAGCTGGAAGTGAAGGTCACAGAGAGCTGCCAGATGTTCTGACGGCCCTGAGATCACTCGTCCTGGGAAGCTCGGCAGTGTAACTCTGCCTGACACTGTGTTCGACGTGCCTGCTCACAATCCGCCAGGGTCACTCCCCCGATCGAGAAATGATTCAGCAAACTGGAAATGGCATCTGGTCGTCAGCAAAAGCTCCGTTTGGGGAAAATGACAGGAAGCAGGAGCGGGGGGGGGCTGGTGAAAGAGGAACCTTTGGAAATGTGGAGGAAAGGAAGGGAGTGAAGGAAGAAAGGGAAGCTCCCAGGAAGTACGCCAGATTGTTTTGAGTCAGGGTGGAGCATGGCAGTCAAGTCTCAACATGTTTAATGACTTAATGATGATTTGGCTGCAGTCATGTCTTTTCCCAGGGCACTGACCTCCTTTCTTTTCTTAGGCTTTTGTGTAAATTTAACTAGCAACTAGTCCCTGCTACTGTAAATCAAGCCTGCGACGGTTGAACACCATAATAAAAACAATATGTTCTGACATGCCTCACATTTCTCAGCACGTTCTATATGTATTTATGAAACCAGTAAAATATTTTCAGCTATTTTAAAACTGTCTCAGCTTCATTTTGTCGGCCTGTTAGGATCAAGAAGGGTTTCTTTATAAACTCACAAGAGTTGTCACTACCATCTTTGAGTTATGAAGCTCTTCAGTACGGAGAAACTATCACAAAATTTCTATCTTGTAGCCTGCATAGTTTTTGCGATAATACAGTTTCATCATGTTTCCTCATGTTTCGCTCATTGCACATAGGAAACCATTCAAACAAAGAAGAGGAAATTAACCATTACACATATACCAGCGTGAAGGATCAGCAGCTTATCACAAGAAATATGGTAGAATATTGGAAAATAAAGATTTGGATAACTTGTAGGTTTGGGCAAAAAAGATAAGTCTCTTAATCACCACGTAAATCTGCAATCTAGTCTGTTTATAATGTTTGGTCCTAATATAGATAATTTGGTTATAGTCTCGTCCTTTACTCACATTTGAGGTTGTGACATTGTTCATATTGTTCACGTTCCCTTTTTTCCTTTTCCTCAGGACTTTCAGCCAAAAGAGGGCCGCTGTAGAGAGAGACTACGCCCAGGTAAGTGACTCTGAACCCGCTGGTCTTCTCTCCCAGTGTGACTGACGCTTGTTAACAACATCACTGCGCTGCCTTGTCATTTGTGTTGCTAAAAATACAGTTGTTCTTTTTACGATATTGTCCAAAGACACCATATGACCGAGTGGGGGGTTCAGGATGTGGGCCTAAAGAAAACTCTTAGTTCTCTTGTGGTCAGATAACTCATGAGTGGGAACCAGCCAAAGAAGCAAACACCACAACAGAGAGAGAGTGGTCCGCCGGCTTTGCTTCCTCCTCGCCGTGTTGTTCTTACCCGCAGCTTCCTGGAGACCTCAATCGGTCGTCTGAAAATCCTCTGCTCCTCCTGGGCTCTGTTCAGGTTTTGCAGCCGTGTGTGGAATGTCCACCTCCGGTGTGAGGAGAGGGGCCACGTCTGTAGTTATCCAACGGGCCACCTCACGTCTGCCTGCACATGTGCATTGGGGCTTTGTTAGTCAAACATGAATAACAGTGATTCATAGTTATGTTTTCAATTTGACACGAGTCCGGTCTGTTTTGGTTCCTGAAAGCTGGTTTGAAATCCATGTGGAGCTGCTGTGAGCATCGGGACCAAAAGTGCAGTTTATTGAGAGTTAGATGGATCGTGACAAAGGAATGTTTGTAAAGATGGACGATATGACAACTCCCCAAAGATTTAAATTGACGCCTCGTTATTTTTCCTCCAAGATGGTTTCCGTCATTGTAGGTAGTTACTGTTCTTTTTCCCTGTAAGTTTGATTTAATTAGTTATTTAATGCTATATAGAAATTGACTGAAATGTCGTGATTGACTATGGTTGAGCGCTACTGTGCAGACTCCGGCTTATTAGGGATATTTTTGATTTATTTCTGGATGCTGGGAGGAAGTGGAGAGATGTCGTTTATAATTATGGCCAAAAGTTGAACATGCATGGACTTGGCATTAAAGACGAAGTTGAAGCAGATTTTCAACTTGAGAATTTCTGCTCAAAAAACAGTTTTACTGAATATTTGGTCCGGTGGATGTTTGGAAAGTTGAGCCAGCGTTGACGGAGGAGCGGTGCAGGCGGAGGAAGCAGGAGCATCAGCTTTGGCAGGAAAACAGACGAGGTGGCAGCCGGACAAGATTGAATGATGCTCAGGAAGTTATGAAAGAAAAAACAAACCACAACTTGAGGATTGCGGTAGTGTTACGGCTGCTTTGGCAAACATGATGATCAGACAGAGACTGAAGTGTAGAGCCGGCGGCGGCAGCTGATTAGTGGAGGTGCACCGGTGAATTGGCAGCAGGAGAGGACTGATTGTCCAGATACACATTCACACTCACCCTGTTTACTTAAAAGTGTATTAAAATTGAACGAACAGCACAAATGCCAAGGGAGAAAGAAAGAACCACAGACAGATACGACAGATTTCTGGAGTTGTTAGATGTTTAATTGCTGGTCTTTTCTTAATGAAACACACAGGAGGTCAACTACACATCTTAAATTTACTGCAGCCCGTCAAGGTCTTGATAGATCATGTAGCTTTTCACCTGTTAGGACAAAATGAAGCATAAACACCGTCTGGCCCTTGCTGTTGAAAATCTCTGATACCTATTTGTACATTATTTATGATTCTCGTCCAGCTCCGTGCAGTCGTGTCACCTTGCATGAAAGATTAACATAGTCTCAGAAGGAAGGAGAAGCAGACGTATGTCACTAAACTCTAAACACAAGAGAACCCCCTGTGAAAACAATTATATCATTGATCCAGAAGAATAATGGATCCGTAATTATTTCCATCCGTCGATCACATGTCTGGGTTCCCTTTCTTTTTGCACACTCCCTCGTAGACTAATTCCTGATTGGCTACATTGTCTATTTCAAATTGTTAACATGTGTCCGGCAGCTGTTTCATCCCTGTCGTTATCAGCTGGTTTATAGTCAGACAGGAAGAGAAGACTTTTGAAGTTGTATGAACGTGTACTTGTGGCTCTCTGGTGATGCCAAGTTCCGTTTTCTCAATTTGTGACAGTTGATTAATGAGAAAATAATCATTGGATTAATTAATAATCAAAATAGTTGTTGGTTGCTTCACTGAAATGGAAGACAATTGTATTAACTACATGCCTCGTTAGTTTGAATGCCGCTGTGTGTGTCTGAGTTGTGCTGGCTGCTAGTTACGAGATCAATTAGTCACCCGCTGTCTCGGCTCCTCTGTGGATCTCCTGTGCTCCATGACCAGGGAACCATTACAGAGACCCAAGGTCCAACTCTCTAATAACATTACTAATCAGAATTTATTCCTGCTGTTTGCATTGACCTTGTTAATCAGTATTTACTCTTAAATAAATTCTAAATTTGCATTTAAACTCAAGCTGTGGACATTCACTTTGTGAAATCTTCCAGGACTGTTAAACTAATGTTTGTATAATGAGCGTTAATGGTTCTCAAAGGTAACTTTAGCCAAATAATTATTAAGGCAGATCCTTGGGACCCCACAAGGTTCCTAAACCAAGTTGCTGAGCTCAGATCTATAAGAGGAGAGCTGCTGTTAACACGTGTGACTGATAGAAGTATCTAACTCGTAGAGGGGTTATTCAGTTAGATATTAGATTAGTGGAGGAGGGATAAACATTTGGATGTAGGCAGTTAGAAGCCAGTACTGGGGCAATACTGGGATCCAACAGCTGCCAATGGGTGAATCAAAGTGGGTCAGAGTGTCTCTGGAACACTTCGTTCCCTCTCCTAACGACCCCCTCTTCCTTTTTTTTGAACGTCTCTTCACCCGCCTTTTTCTGGGTCTCTTACACCTGCAAGCTGCTTCAGCCATTAGCCGATTGCTATTCAAATCACACAAGTGTGATAAAATGTCCTCCTCTGTGCCGCTCTTCCTCTGCCGTCCTCGCATCCCTCCTCCACCTCCCCTTGTCCCCGTCTCACTATTCAGGCGCGTCCGCTATGCTAGCTCAGTTTGGCGATTTCCCCCCCCCTCCTCTCTCCAAGCTCCACAATGGCCGGGTTTGTAGCAGCTTTGAAGCTCTGGCACCAAGATCACCACGACCAACGAGTTCAGCAGAACAGGGTTGTCTTTTCACTGTGGACAGAGGAGGGATAGATGGACTACTTTCCTTCACGGCTCCTAGTTGGGGCATATCGATCTATCACTTGAATGGAGTCAAAAGGTACATAATATGTGGGGTATAATATGAAATTATCAACATGAGGTGGAAATCCATCTTCAAATGAACCAAAACTTCTCCTACATATTTAATCTCTCTGAAATGGACTTATAGAACTTACCGAACCCGACCCAAACCAACTACAGTTAACATACACGGCTGCCCACGCGTGGTTACTGCTTCTTATCAGAATCTAGAATTGACCCAAGCCCCCAATCTGCATATATCCTAGGACTGTGGGAGGAAGCTGGGCCTACTCAGACAAAACCCAAGCAGACACGATGAGAAGATGCAAACTCCACACATGGTACACAACTTCAAGTTCAGCAGGAGAGTGAGGCAGCCCTCACTGTAAACACTGCACCGACACTAAGCCAACACACGTCACTTCTTGTTAAATGTCCGGTTTAATCTGTAACATCAGTGTTGTCACAAGTTTATAACCCGGTGGTGATATTTCCACCCACGGTGGTTTCCCTCGCTCCTCTCTCTCTCTCTCTCTCTCCCAGCAGCCTCTTTGCTTTCTGTGGGGGAGAGGAGCTACCTTGACTTTGGGCTTTTTAACTTTGCAGAACTTTGACATGCACCAAAAAATATTTAAGAGGAAAGAAAAACTGAAAATTCTCCTTTGAATCAAGCCAGGTGGTTGTTTCTTGTAAACAAAGTATTGTAACCTAGCAACATCTATATTTATATCAGACCCACTAGCCTCTCCCATTTGCATCACCTGGACATTACTAAAAATACGTCCACCATAAGTGCATTTCTTTCACATACCTGACATTCACTCAGAAACACCAGACATATCATCCTTTTTTTGTTCTCCTGCTATTTGCTCGGTCTGTCTATTTCAATTCCTCAAAGGTTAACCTCACTGCTGGCAGAGGTGGAGCAACCTAATATATCTCCCAGGGTGAATGTGGTAGAAGTGAAGTACATTTTTCTTCCAAAAAAGAGCCGACATCAGCATAAAGCTCAGCGTGCGAGCAAGGCCTCTAAAGTAAGCTGTGGCTAACAGGTGAACGAGGACGTGCTGCATCGAATCACACTGGGTTTTAAATGAGTTTGGTGTGTGGGATCAGGAACCTTGTTATTTCTACCCTGTGTGTCGAGAAAATAATAAAATGCGTCTCTTCATGCTTCTGTCTCCGTGATCCTGCCGCCCGGTGGTTTATGTGACAAGGTCACAAGGGGTCACAGTCTTCTTCAGCGAGTCCCTTTGTGAAGATGAGACACAGGAAATGTGTGTTGGTGTCAAAGGTGAAAGGTCGTCACCGCTTAGGTCTGTTTCCTCTTCTCTTCCAGGCGCTGCAGAAACTGGCAAATCAGTATCTGAAGAGGGAATGGCCCGACAGTCTGACCGGGGAACAAGATGACCACAGGTAACATCAACGAACACAACAGTTGGAACTCTCTAAATTTTAAAACTTTCTCAGAGGTACATGACATCTCCCTCAAATCGAATATTTATTTTAGGAAAGAAAGAAAGTAAGAAAACTCTTACATATATTTTATCTTGAGGTTTTTGACCGGTTTTTCAGGCAAAAATAGGAAATGAAATGTCTCTGTGTCAGAATTCTAAGAAATAAAAGCATGAGTTTTGAGCTGTATGAAAGAACCTGTATGTTTTTGTGTTTGGTTTAGGAACATGTATTGTGTGTGGAGGTCCTATCTGGAAGGCACAGTGCAGGTCACCCAGTCCAGAATCAGCACCTGTGACAACTACAAAGTCCAGGTGGCCGATCCGGCCAAGACGGCCCGACTGCAGAAGGAGCAGCAGCTGAGGAAGGTAATGAAGGTCAAGCTTAGGACCCTGCTCAGGTTTCACTGGCTTGTTTCCTTTTTATTCACACAAACACACGAACAGCTCCACCGATGCAATTCAGAGAGAAGTTGGTCTGAATCTAATGTGGACGAGACAGTTCCTGGAACAGGATTCTTTGAAATCATGATTCAGTTCCCTTGAAAACATTTGCAGCTCTTACAGACTCCTGGCCTCAGATGCTTTAGGGAGGACAAACCTGTCAGTACACTCAAGTGGACAAGCTATAGAAGGATGACAGCATCTTTACAAACATTTCTGTACTTCAGATACCTTTCATTTATCAGTTGAGTTATATGCTAATACCAATATATGAGCCTGGCCAGAACTGCACTTGTGTAACACAGTGATTTGACTGCAGTTCCTATATTACCTTTGTATCAGCTGCCAATCTCAAGCACTGATAAAATCCTTATTTTATGAGCCTGACATTGTCTGACACAATCCACATGGATGCAGTTTAAGGACGCTCACTCCCCAGGGGCAGCAGGATTTTTTTAAAATAACCCTAACTGCTCACACGTCTGAATACGCTGTAAATGCACATTGATGATTGCATAACACACACATTCTAAATAACTGCACCTAAACAAGTCCTGTTGATATTAGAACTGCAAGCAGAGTTGTAACGGAGCAACTGGAACGTGGCCTCACACTTTCTAAGGAAGGTCATAATGATCATTATAATCTATAGATGTTCTTTGTCCTCTGTTCAGTGTCACTTCCAGTGGAACCACCGTGTGTGCATTACTGATAAACAGCAATAAATGCTATGTCAGTTGAGGGCAGAAGTCGTTGTTCTCATCATTAATGATCAGCCGACTCTGTGTGATTCTGAACACTGTGCGTCTGGAGGTGAAGCCTGTTCCCTGATCACGGGTTCTGAGGCCACCTCCACCCAGAGCCGCGCTCTGGTTTCTGCTGGACACGTTCCGCTGCCTTCAGCCCACAAAGCTGCTCTTGTTCACCCTCACATTTCAGGAGATGCCATCATGGCTCCTGTATAACACGTGACATGACGTGCACCCTACGTGCTGCGGATATGATCAAGAGCTTTTTTTGCATATTTGCCTTTTAGGAATTTTTTATTTGCATACATCTCTCTCCCTTATTTTTTTTGTCCCGTGTCTCCAACTTTCCCTCCCTCAGTGCATTGAGCAGCTGACGGTGGTCCAAGCCGAGCTGCAGGATTCCGTGAAGGAGCTGACGAAGAGCAGGAAGAAATACCAGGAGAACGAGACGATGGCCCAGGCTGTGAGAGAGAAGGCAGAGCTGGACCTCAAGTACGACCCAAACTACTCAAAATGTGAAAGCAAAAAAACAAGATGTTTAGATGAACATGGACGAGAAAAATCATCAAAGCACAAATTAATCTCTTCAAAATGCTGCGTTTGTTTTTCAAAATGCAAAAATATTCAGTTGAATGTATTATAAGCAGCAGATGTGAATATTGTGGAAGCAGAATACATAGTTCTTACTTGGGAAATATCAAAAAAGAGCAAAAATCATTCTGTAGTGACGTTCAAACATAGACGTGAGGTAAAGCTGAGTGACACGTACTGTTGAGGTCATGGGGACTAATTGATTTTGAATATGGTCGTTAGTTTCAGCCCAAACAATCAACCAGCGTCCGGAGTGTAGCTGCCGGTGTGAGAGGGTTTTCTCTTCTCCCTCTCATTCTCGACACTTGGTCCTGGCACACCGTGGACCGCTGGCACCTTGACTCACCACATTGCAGACATTTTTCTGCCCGTCAGGAAAGTTTATTATGGAGCCCGGGCCCAGTTCGCTGATGTTTTCTCTCCTGGAAAGGTTTAGTAGCTGGTTTGGCACTTCTCTTCTAAGACTACAAATACTACTCAGTGGAGTGGCCGGGCTTGTTATGTTCACACACACACACACACACTAACACACACACTAACACACACACGGGTAAAAATGTGAACTTCAAGGTGTGAGCGTCTGAAACTTTGAAATGTCTGTCGAATTAAACGCTGTTATTACTTGAAAAGGTTAACCCCTACCAGCGTGTGTAAGAAATGTCAGCCTGGCTTTGTTAGGGGGCGTGTCAGACCTGCAGCATTATGCAAATGTAGGGACAGACGCCTCGATTCCCTGGAAGTGTGATCTGTCCACTGACGAGGTTTTTCCTTTGTCACAGACATTAGGCTGTTTATCTTTGCATAACATTCAAATTTACCAAAAAAGGAAATAGGAAGGGATCTCTTGAAAGACATCATATGTCTCATAATATTTATGTGCATAGAATAGTTTTATATACTTATCCTGGTTGTGTGGTGCAATCTGTAAGTGCTGTCATGTCCATAAAAGCATCCTCATCACACTTATGGGACCTAGTTGCTGAAAATCTGTGTTTACAAGCAGCAGGTCAGACTTCTGTGAACTATTTGCATTTGGAAGCTTGTCCTTCATATTTTAACTGTAGTTGAGGTAGACTGAGAGAGCAGCGCTTTCCCCTCAGAGTTTAACACACAGTCCCACGTTCAGCAGTGGAAACAGACTTAATGTCTGTAGACGTCCAGACGCTCCTTTCTGTCGGTGTCAGTTTGACTGTATCTTATGTTGGAGTTATTTTAGAAGCGAGAAGGTATCACTCCACGTGCGGATCTCCCCTTTCATCCAGCTGCTCCGGTACCGTCCCTGTGGAAAGTCTTTGTCCTTCACGTGTATAAACATACGATTAACTCAGTAACCTAGAGATACATGACCAAGAAATCGTCTTTCTCCCTCTTCACTTTCTGTCGACCTGATTAAATCATAACATGATCAGGAGTCTCTCCTCCATCTGCTGCTCATATGCAAAACTCCCGCTGAAAAGAGAAATTACACTGTTCACTGAAATTGAGGAATGTGAGTCATGGTCTTTTGTCTCCTCCTCTGTTCAGGTCAAAGTTAAGTCTTTTCCAGTCCAGGTCCAGTCTGCAGAGAGCGAGCGTTAAGGTACGAGATCTTTACATCCAACAGGCTGCTGCACATTTAGCTGCTGCACAACTCAGCCAACAGTGTGAACGTTTGTGTTCCAGCTCAAAGCCAAGAGGAGTGAGTGCAACTCCAAAGCCACCCACGCCAGGAACGACTACCTTCTCACTCTAGCAGCCGCTAACGTTCACCAGCAGCGCTACTACGACACAGACCTCATGGACTGCATCAAGGTGAGGAGCTGCTCTCAGAGTCGGCTGCTGGAGGCTGGAACAGAGACGTCCACTTCTGAACCTTAAACATGTCTGTGTGTGCAGGTGTTAGACGGCAGAATTTATGAGCAGGTCAAAGATTACCTGGTGTCACTGTCTCAGACGGAGCTGGAAACCTACCAGGCGGTCCACAACACCTTCAACCAGATCCTGAGCAGCTCAAATGGGGTAAGTCCTTAAATTCCACTGCTCAACAACTACTATATATGTAGGGTTCGGACATTTCTTCAGTTCCCAAGATTGGATATTGTGTGGAGGCAGTAGCTACTTGGTGTAAGTGGTGAAGAGGTCATTGGAACTTTGAACAAACGGGCTGTGCAGCAGAGCTTTGCAAATCCTCGCCTTTTATTCATCATCCGCTTGTTGTAACGCTGCACTCAAATAACTGTTTTGCATTTTCACACTCAAATTTTTACTCACTTATGCAACTAAATGTTGGGACTGTTGGAGCCTGATGTGGTGAAAGTGCAGGAGGACAAAACGCAGCAGAAAACGGTTAAGAATCACGTTTGATCAGGTTTATTGAAGCTGATATTGTTCCATATATAGATCCTGTACCAGTGGTATCACTCAGTGTCAGTGTAAACCTCAGAGGAGCTGGACTCCTCTGCCTCACCCACTGCTAATTAATTGAATTGGTTTGAGTTACTCGGCGCTCCTCAGTTACAAGCTCTCGATCCGCCGGCCTCTGTACTGTTCAGGTCATCTCAGCAAAGAGAGAGAGAGAGAGAGAAGGAAGCAGTGGTTTTCAGCAGAGCTCACATTTCAGCTCATGTGCTTCCTGTGTCAACACAAACCCCCTGAAAGTGACCTGAAGTGTGCTCTGTGTAATGTGACATGTTGATTAGTTCCCACCATGAAAATGTTCAATCCTTTTAATACGTTGTGTTCAATCAGTTTCAGAATCTATCTCACCTGACCACACATATACTGTAAATCCCAATACACTCTCCTCCTCTGGTTCCACTGGTCCAATGGGAAACTAACAGCTCTCATATGTTTTCCAGGAAGTGAATAAAAACTCTCAGATGATAGCGATAATGTTTTGCTTTTGTTCTTTTGGTGTTATCATGCACTTGTCACTTCCAGAGCACTTTGTTGCTCTATGGAGTGTTTTGTGTGTCAGTCTTGACCTCTGTAACCTCTTGGTTCACTTTGATAAAGTGGAAGTAAAGTCCAGTGACACCAAACCAGTTTGAGTTCTTCTTATTTTCACTGGGAAACACAGATTTATGAATATTTCAGTTATGACTGATGCAGGAACCAGTTCATCTTTGTCACGTATCTGGAGATAATCTGAACAGAATGCAAACAAACTGACAAAACATCACACTGATGTCATGAGAAAAGTATAATAATGTCTCTAATAGGAAACAATAGAATGTTACTGTTGGATGAGAAACACATGAATAATGATAAAGACTGTAAAGACACTAAACGAGGAACTGATAACAGAACTGATAAAAGAACTGATAACAGAACTAATAACAGAACTGATAACAGAACTAATAACAGAAGTCTAGGTGAGGTTGTTCTGCTGTTTGGTTTATTCATGACGGATGCTTATTATGAATATTTATCCTAGGTTCCTCTTTATCTGAAGAACCTGTGATCACACGGTCACTTCTACATTCTACTGACATGTTTCAATATAACAGAGATAAAAAATAAACTTACATATCAGGAGTTACTACAGGTTTCAAGATTATTCAAAGTAAGACAAAATGTGGATATGTCACCTGACAGAAGTACAACATCATTAGAGTAATTTGAAATAATAACTTAAGTGTGCTCTTTATCTTTCTCCGCAGGTTGTTCAGGAGTTTCACCAGCAGCTGTTTGCAGAGAAGAACCCGATGTTTCAAAAGGCTCCGGACTTCTTGTACCAGCCCAGCGACACAGACACGGTAAGTTCTAAACATTTATTTTAGTCATTCACACTAAATACATCTGTATCCACAGAAAACTGGCCCAAAAACCCTGTTTTTAATTAGTAATTGTCTTTTACTGATGTTTGACTTTGTTTAACGCCAATTATCAATGGACATATGTGAAATATAATGAGGTTTTCCTTTTAAATAGTTTTTAGAAGCATTAAATACACAGACTACACACTGATCTCATTACTCGTCTCAGTCCTCTGACTCGCACGTGATTCTTGTAATTAAGTCTTTCCCTGAAAACCCGATGAATATACACAGGAGGTTTTGTTTAGAAATACATTTACTGTGCTTCAGCTCTCAGGCTTTTTTTTTAGCAGTGATCTCATTCACAACAGGACGTGAACTTTGACCAGCTCTACACAAATCTATGTTGTTCTATTTGAATTGTTATCTGGAAGAGTCGATTACAGTCATAGTAAATTTCCGTTTGTATAGTCAAACCTTGTTCAGGCTGATGTCAGCATTACATGATGAAGAGCAGCCCCAGTCATTTCCATGAGTCGACTCATAAAAGAATCCTCAGTGAAATGTCATCCATCCAGATAGGAGTGACGTAAATCCACTATTCAAATCTTGATGGTCATGACACAGTGGAAATAGTTTTATTTCTAGAATAGTAAAATACTTTGTGCTCAGCTCCGGCTCAGAAAGATTCAAGGGTCTGTGTCTTAAACTGGGATTTACCGAATGAGATATTTTTCACCAGTACCTGAATCAACAGGCCCGGTGCTAAAGAAGCCCCCTTGTGAGTCTTATTTTTAATTTAGCCTCAAACTCCAGCTGTGGTCGTATCAATCTGCCCCTAGCAGCTGCCTTCCCCAAATATCTACGGTTATAAAAGTTGGGTTTTGTGTGAGACATTTGCATCCTGCAGTTCCCACCTGAGTCGTGGGCTTGATTTAAGTGCAGTCTGTGCTGCTCTGCACTTTTACACCTTTATTACCTTCTCATGAAGTATAAAATCTATTTCAGACAGTTCTTCACCCATAAAAGTTGTTTATTGTATATTTTACCCTCTATAAATCAAATGTTAAATATCCAAACAAACTTAAGTCTAAAGCTGTTTCATTGAGACGCCCTCGTGTGCAGATCTGTCAGTGGTGTATTGACTGCTGCTGCACACACATGTAACGTGATGCAGTCGGTGTCACACACACGCGTCTTTTCGAGTTGCACCGACTCCACAGATCCTTTTCTCCTCCGCACTGGTTCCTCCGCTTCGCTGGACAACACTGGACAATTTGTTCAAACTGCAAACGCTGGCGTTGTTTTCGTTGGAAGTCAAACAAGCAGCAGCCTGTTCCTAAAGAAAACATTAGCGGTGGAGAGCCTAGCCTGCCTCTCCCCCTCCGTCACTCCCTCCCTCTCTCCGTCCCTCCCTCCCCTCCCCTCCCCTCCATACCTCTTGCACCAGACAGAGGGATCCGGTAAGGAATAGAGCTGAACTGGGAGGGAGGGGCAGGAGGTAGGCCGGGCCCTGTGAACGGCCCATCTGTGAAAAGGAGGCATTGTGAGTGGGCCTCATCAGAGTGCACTGACCTCCCCACCCCAACCTTTTCCCTCCATGCACACACACAAACACACACAGACACACACAGACACACACAGACACGCTGCTGTTTTCATGACGAAACATCTTCACTTACATTTTAGTGATGCGATTTAAATTTAAAGCAAAGATCATTTGTTGTGACGGACCTGAATCAGGATCAACTCTCTGCTCTGCGGAGCTTCACACAGAGTTTTGTTGTCCGGCTTGTTTTGGTTCTTTTTCAACCGCAGCTGTTGTTGTTGAGAAATGTCTAAACCCCTCTGCTCACCACCTGACCGGCACCAAACAGCAGCACACAGACGCAGTCAGAGAGAGGGTGGTGAACATGGGGGGGCGGAATAGATGGATATCTCCCTCGACAGCTGGTAGAGACCAAACACTGAGCTAAAAGACAGTAAATATTGACCTTAGGTTCACCAGGTGACCAGGAGCCGGACTCCACATGTCAGTCCTGCCCTGAAGTGTCCAAAAATCGATTGTGCAGCGTTAAAGATTTGTACTTCTCTACATGAAAATTAAATCCATGTGGAGATGTGAGGTTTTTGTTTCTTAGACCTTCACTCACTCAATGTTTTTCGGTGTAAAGAGATTTCTCTCCCTCCCTCTCACATAATGAGGTTTCCTTTATATTCTTGGACTTCAGGGTTTCATGAACGTGAAAGATTATTATATTTAAAAAATGTTTTCAGTGAGACAAACACTCCATTCAAGCTCCAGTCCTGTGAGTGTCTTTCTTTACATACACACTTTTCAAACTTGGCCCGTGAAATATGAAAAGAGGAAGTTGCTACCTCGGCGTAACAGCAATGGTCAATATAACTCACACTGGTGGCATTTAGGAAAACACAAGGGCCTTTTAAAGGTGCTCTGGTGGGTCATGGCTCTGAATACAAGTGCATTAAGCAATAAGCAATAATATATAAGACAGGAGGAGTTGTTTCTGTGTGAGGTCATTGACATCTCAAAGTATTTTTGCTGTGAAAAACCACCTTGTTTTTCAGAGAAATGTTTTTATCTTTCTTTGGCTCAAAACCTTTCCTAGAAAGTCTCTTCCTTGTACTCTACTGAAGATGTATCTTGGTAAAGTATTGTCATGGTTTATTTGTTACCTCCTGGTTCTGATCTCCTTCACTGACCTGTTTGTTTCTCTGTCTGTGATCGAAGGTGATGCAGCTACAGAAAGAGAGCGGGACCTCGGAGGAGCACGGCCTGGATAAGGAGGCGAGGAAATGGGCGAGCCGCGTGGCCCGAGAGTACAAGAGCATCATCCACACACAGCGGGTGAGAGAAAGATCACACTCTCACTTAATGACAGCAGGCTGCCTTTGTTTAATTTGTATTCATTGGTGTTTTTAAAAGGGGAATTAAAATACATGGCTGTAAATGAGACGGAGTTTGTCAAAGTTCAATTTTCTCATAGTTCCTATTTTACATGATTAAAAATGCTTTAGTTAGAGCAATGATTGAAAGAGAATTAATGCTACTATATATAAGCATAAATAGACTGTTGTTAGTACTGATTGGAAGAAAAGAAGTGGATAAAACAAGGAATTCAGGAGGGCAGCCTGAAATATATTTAATCTAAACTTTGTGAGAGTAAAGGACAGAGGATGCCACACCCTGTTAAAGCCCTATGAGATGAATGTAATTTGTGAATATGGGCTATACAAATAAAATTTGATTGATTGATTGATTGATTGATAAAGATCTTAGCTGCTCGTGCTGCTGGTCCTGAAATCTGACGCCTCGAGGCAACAAAGTGTTTGTCTGTTTCCGGCAAATAACAAATCAGTTAGTGTTGACCTTGATTCTACAAGGAAGCGGTTCCTCCTGATTCCCTTGAAACAACGCACAAGGAGCAGGAGGGATGGTGTGGCAACATAAACTGTGACGGTGGAAACAATATTTTATTAATTAATCACATTAAATCAATTAAGAAATATATTTATAATATCAAAACCTTTGACCAATGTGTCTTTTTTTAACCCCTAAAATATAGAAATCGAAATGTATTAAAGTGTCTGAGTCATAATGTGTTTAATTATTACTGTATACTGTCGTCTTCCAGTTTAACTACATGTTAATGACTGACAGGTTTCTTTTGTCACGGAACTGGAAATTGTCCTTTTACCGTAAAACAGCGAGGTCGCTCAGTGAGATGATAATAAACCTGCAGATCATAAAAATCATTTCGCAAGTGTGTGAAGCGGAAGAGAAATAAGATATTAAACGTGGCTCAAGAATTCATCATCAAAACCACGTGACTTACAATCTTCCTCCGTGACGGAAAACTACAGAACCGTTTCTTTAAAGTTCATCTTTACCAGAACGTCAAATTAGAAACATCTTTTCATTTCACCAGGATCAAACCCCCGTGTTTCCAGAAACAAGGAAATGAGTCACACTCCATCAGAGGCTTTTGTGTTTGTTCTGTTTTCTTCCAGTGCTTTTTTTTAATTTCTTCTACTAGATATTTTGATGGTGGTTTTAATTGTTAACTGTTGTCACTGTGATGTTGTTGTTTCTTCACACTGTGATTTGTTGTCAGGCTCTGGAGGAATACGGGACGCAGGAGTCGTCGGAGCAGAACAACAGTGACATGGAAACGAAGATGGAGGTGGCCAGACAGAGTCTTCGGAGGGCAGAGGTAGTGTGTGTGTGTGTTTGTGTGTTTGTGTGTTTGTTTGTTTGTGTGCAAACATGTGAGTGCATGTGTGTTATGAAGTAAGACGTCTGATTTCTCAATCACTATCTTATTACTGAAGTTTGCCCCAGGGCTCCACCTACTGGTTAAAAAGCTGAAATGAAACGTGAGGGTCAAATGATCCCAGTAGCCTTTCGGCGAAAAGTTGCGTGGAATCGCTGACTTACTGAGGAAGATTAATCTGCAGATATTTAGGTTTATTTGTCAGTTTTTTATTAGATTAATTTGGGCTTGAATGGACCAAACAACTGAACTGAATCTGGAGGGTTGCAGTCCAGGCTGAATTTTATGACAAGTAATGAATTTGTCATATCTCCTGTTTCTCAGTGACATGTAGTGTGTTATTATGTTTATCTGATCATTGTGTGTTGTGCAGACGGTGAAGGTGAAGGCTGAAGCTCGTCTGGATCTGCTGCGACAGGCGGGAGTCACCGTGGAGACGTGGCTGAAGAGCGCCATGAACCAGGTGATGGAGGAGCTGGAGAACGAACGCTGGAACAACCTCAACACCCACGACCCTGCGCTCTCTGTAAGACCCACAGAACCGCTGATCTCGTAATATCACTCCGGTGTCATTGGGTCGGATGAAGTCATGTCTCTCTTGTCTTTGCAGGGGTCGGCAGATCTGGAGCCCGAGGATGAGGAGGAGATGGAGGACAGCAGTGAGGTGTTGGACGACAGCAGCTCCAGTCCGTCCAGCACCTTGAAAAACTATCCACTCACCTGCAAAGTGCTCTACTCCTACAAGGTACCAGTGGACTACTGCTGCTTTCTCATTAATTGATAAATCGAGGTTCTTATCTCATAAACTGTCAGTGTGACACGTCCCCTGATAACTTGTTTTTAAAGCAACTTTACAGAGATTTGTAATGCGTTTTATTGATTTAATGAGTTGTATCTTATTATTTAACCTTCTAGCCTCAGATATATTGTTTTGCTTTCACTCTCACTGTCCTTTTCTGGTTGTGTTTGGTCAGTGTGTGGCTGACTTCTTGTCTTTGTCGCCCTCAGCTGGACAATTCAGTTACTGCGTTTCATCTTATTCAAATACTGATGTTTGTTTTCAGTCGTCTCAGCCGGATGAACTGACCATTGAAGAGCAGGAGATCTTGGAGGTCATTGATGACGGCGACATGGAGGACTGGGTCAAAGTACGAATCATCTCCACAAACTTCACCAGTTTGGTTCATTGTGGATTTCATCATTATAACTCTTTTCCTCCGGTGTTTCCAGGCCAGAAACCGCAGCGGACAGGTCGGCTACGTCCCAGAGAAGTACCTGCAGCTCCCCTCCTCCAACAGCCTGCTGAGCATGCTGCAGTCTCTGGCTGCGCTGGACGCCAGATCCCACTCCTCCAGCAACTCCACCGAACCGGAGACCGAACTACCGACCGGCTCCGTCAACGGAGACTCCAGCGGTGAGTGACTCTTGTATAGAAAGGGTTGGGCTCCTCCGGGCAACTTCAATATGTTGTTGATTATGAATGAAAAGAAGAGGATGAGTTCATTTTCCTTTAGGATTTGTATTGACTCACTTTCCCTTAAAAATCAAAGATGTGATGTAATTTGCACACAGTTGGATTTCCAGTATTTCCAGTTAAAGTTTCTGACTCCTCTCTCCTGGTCCCAGTGTCATTTGCGAAGGCCCTGTACGACTACGCGGGACAGACGGAGGACGAGCTGTCGTTTCCGGAAGGCGCCATCATCCGCATCCTGAGCAGAGAGACCCACGAGGACGACGGCTTCTGGGAGGGAGAGTTTAACGGCGTCGTCGGCGTCTTCCCGGCCGTCCTGGTGGAGGACCTCACCGCCGCCAGCGAGAACGGAGACGGAAAAGGAGACGGCAGCGCGCAGGTGTGTTCACGTTCTGAGAATTTCAAATTGGGGGTATTTGCTGATCAGTATACGTAAACATTTTGTTCTTGCACTGTATGAATTCATATTGTCTTTTCCAGGCCTCCCCCTCCACTCTACCGCTGGGTGAGCGCTCCCCCCGCAGTCCCTTCCAGCCGGGGCCCCTCCACAGCAGTCCCCTCCAGACGCCCACCACGCCCTCCCCTCTCGCCAGCCCCAGCAGCGCTACGGCCTCTCCCATTGGCCGACCCCCCGCCTATCACAACGGACATCACAGGCCGCCGCCAGCGCCGCACAAAAGCCCCTTTCAAAGTAAGCGTCCGTGTTCTTGAAAGGCCCGATAGAAATTCACTTTATCATTATGTAGTGGATTATTGTCTGGAAACTGAGAGCAGCTGTTGTGGCGTCTGGTGACTTGGCTGAACTGTTGGTGATGATGATCTGTGTCCTCGTCAGGTCCAGCACCAGGTTCCCCACAACCCCCCAAATACCCCGAGAGCGGATCAGGCACCATTCGACCTGTGAGTAAACCAGAGTTAGTTTGAATCAGCTCGATCTGGATTGAGTCTAAGACCTGACAGGGAAAAAAAACACGATGAGGCTTATTAGCTAAGATTTGATAAATCAGAAGATAATCTGATAAAAATATTTTATTTAATTTTTGAAGAGCCCAAAGTTGATCATTTCAGACAAACTGCTTTCTAATGAGATGTCATCCAAATGATGCTTGAAACATTACATCCACATGTGTATCATGATGCGACATAAGGAGACACAACTTCAGCTACACAAGTCTGATTGAACATCTTCACAGAATGTCATGCTAACACATCAGATAGTTGTTGTGTTGTTTCAGTCTGGATCAAAGAGGTGAAGCAGCTGAATCACTCGTTCATCTCTGGAGAAACTCTCTTCTTTAGATCTGTGATCGTCTGACTCTTCTAGATCTTAATGTAACTTTAATGTTCTTGAGTAAATACACAGTGTTGATGCACACGACAATAACACAACAGTTTCCGCTGTGTTTAACTGACCGATGATTGACGGATGTGTCCAGGTCCGTGCGGCCCCTCCGCCCCCGAAGCAGCATCCCCGTGGGCAGGTGAAGAGGAGGGAGGACGTGGAGATCACGCTGGTGTGAAGACGTCACCCCGGAGGTGGCGGCAGCAGCAGTGACGGCTCTGTGCCTCTCAACACACTCCCAAAGGAAACTTAAACCTTCTCTGAAGACGCCCCCTGTAGGCGGGGAGAGGCCCTGCACTCTGTCCTCACAGGGTCAGTGAGCTGTGGAGGACTATCGTGCCTTTACTTTCTAAACTTTTCTCCTCTTATCATTTCTTCTCCTCCATCACCCGGGATTTGTCTCATATTTGATGAGACGGACAAATAAGAACAATTTTATAATTTGATTTAAAAAAATTACACAGGTTCTTATCTTCTACAAAGACACAAATCATTTTTAGTAATAATTTTCAGATAATGTTTCTTAATGTGAGAAACTCTATGCAGAAAGAAAACTACAGTAAAACGTATTATTGTAAGAAAGTAATATGAATGGATATGGACGGTTTCAGAATGTTTTTGTGAACGTCTCTCGCCGAGCGTCAGAACAGACGGTCGATGCCACTGAGATGTTGTGTGTTCGGTATGAAGCTCCAACCAGGAAGACATTTGAACAACACAACTCACTGTGACTCACAGGTGTGTTCAGATGTTTGAGGGAACAAAGAGTTCAAGAGCCCCAAAAAAACAGATTCAGGTGAAATATTATTATATTATTACAATATAAACTGCTGCTCCATAAATAAACTAAAATAGTTTTTTACTTAAAGTTGTGAGACAAGACTCGATGGGACAAAACACATCGGTTGGATCTTGTTCTTTAACTAACTGAGCTGAGCAGTTTTCAACAAAGAGATTCGGGTCGTCAGCGGCTGATTCGTTATAAATGTTGAATTAATTCCGGATAAAGTTTCAACACAACACGATGGTGTCTGGGAAAGATGCTGCGTTTCACTACTTTGAAGCCTGAGCGCTGCGTCGCGTCAATTTAACACGAGATTGTTGTGATGACATTTTTTAATAGTGCGTAAAAAAATCGTCTCTGTGAGAATTTCCAACTATCGGGCCGTGTTTTTTAGGGTCCGATTTCTCATGGTCTCACTTGTGCCTTAGCGACGCAGCCTCCTGCACTGTTTTAACGTGCAGGTGATTTTTTTATCAGAATCCTTTAACGTGAACTCGCTGGTCACAACCAGGAGCCACAGATCAACATGGCTCTGTGCAGCTGGTCCTCAGGAGGAGTTCCTTCTTCACGATCAACCTTAAGACCAAACAAGCAATCGAGGAATTTATAATGAACACAGCCTCGCTAACCGTTCCCCCCTGTTTCCAGTCTTTATGCTAAGCTAAGCTAATCGCCCCCCCCCTGGCTGCAGCTTCATATTTAACCGACTAACATGAGAGTGGCATCGATCTTCTCGTCTAACTCTGGGTAAGAAAATAAATAAATTACAGATGTTATAATAACGAGATCTGTAAAAAATGTATAAGGAAATCATATTATTATTAATAATAATATTGTAATGATTTCCGACATCTCACCCCCCCGGTTATCTCACAGGCGGTTTTCTCTCTTATTTCCACAAACTGATGTTGAGCTTTTGAGACTCATCACAATTGGATGATTATTGATTCTATGCAACAGAGTTGATATCTGGGCCGGACGGCAGCATGTTGTGAACGTGCAGCTTCAACACAAACCAAACGTCCGGTCGTCTCCACACTCCGATCAGAACACGCCAGCGGCGGGAGAGGCGGGTCCTCCCCTCCGACACGTGAGCGGTGACCACACACGGTTACACAAACAAGGGAAAAGTGGCAATTTTAGTCGAGCGATATAGAAAAGTCTTGATCGAGAATAATAGATCCTTTTTGCATTTAAATTTGTAGAACTCTGCTTGTTGTTGTTAGTTTTCTTTGCACCAACATGCTCAGAGACGCCTGAAGGGAGACGTAGTGCGAACACACACAGTCTAACTTTGTTTTTTTTTGTTTTTTTCCTCTTGTTGTTGTTTGGATGTTGGCAACTCTAACGTTTCCAGTAATGTTTGACTGGTGGTCGGTGGAGGAGCAGTGGCAGTTAACACTGAGGTAATGTGCAGTTTGAACACGCCTTTATTTTGGAAGGAGGAAACCATCCTGAGCTGCTAGCTAGTCCAATTTAAAAAGAATCTATACTGTCATAGTGAAGCACTTTCTGACGTCTTCTTATTCCTTTTCAGTATTGTGGATGCTCCGTTGTTTGTCCGATATTTCTCGTTTGACGTTTTGTTTACCAGCTATATTGGTATGAATACTTTTTCTTTTATCGGCTCTTGTTATTTAGCCTTAAATAGCCAGTGTAGTGTCTTTGATTGAGGTTGAGATGTGACCTCTATGAACGTATTGTTTCTTTGAGATATTAATAGTTTACAGAGAGCTTGGAGATGGATATCTGAACAAATAATAGCCCAGCTTTTGTTTGTTGTTTCTTTGTTTCTTTTAATTTTGTTTTTATTTTTTTAGATGTAGGCTAAAGACTTATTAAACCGCAGTCAGATTTGATCAGAGGAAAAGAGAGATATCTGTCAGCCACGTTGCTGTGTTCTCGTTGATCTCCTTGAGATCTGAATGACATCAAACTTATTTTTGAAGTTTGCATTTACCCTGTTGTATTAACAAATGAATATTATAAAAGTTAAAAAAGAAGAAAAGATCTCTTTTTCCCAACAGAGACGTTGTTTTTGTTTGTTAACTTGCTACTGGTCCTGATTCCACGTTAAGTCTGAATCAGAAATGTCAGCGTCAAACTGCCCTGGTTTTACCATGTAAGCTCTGCAGAGGCTGTCGAGTGTCATATTTACACACCAGTGGATGTTTAACTGTATTTATTGTGTACAAATAAATGTGAAATAAAGATAGCTTACATGAAAGAAACTGAAAAGATTCTGTTTTGTGTTTGTCCCAATTTAAACTTTAATGTCACGTCTAACTCAAGTTGATACAGGTACTTGTTCTTTTATTTTATGACACTATACTTCTACTCCAAGACAATTCAGAGGCCAGTAGTTTACTTTTTGCTGTACTGCTTATTTTACAGCTTAATTCATTTAGCTGATTCAGGTGAATTATGCAAAATATAATCAACAATTTTGATTGTAAGTAAAGGGATATATTTTAGGGCTGCATTTACAACTGGTATATTTACTGTATTGCAACAGCAAATAAAATATGCAATATATATGCAGGGGATTATGGAAGTAGCTATATTTGATATCTCGTGCCTCTTATTTCTTTATGATTTTAATCTCTATAGAGGTAATATATAAGTTATTTTACTTTTGAAACTGAGTATAGCATATTTAGATAGTGATAATAGAAAATGTTATATTAGTCCCACAATCGGGGAATTTGTCAAAAATTCTCATCAGCAATTATTAAGATTCAATACTGAAGTGTAAGGGATGAGTGTAAAACAAGAAGGTTAACCTTTGTATTGATGAGACAGAATGAATACTGCACGGTTAAGAAAGTGAGTATCTTTTCCTGATGGTACTTCAAGTACATGTAGCTGCTGATACTTTTGTACTTTTTTGAAATTCAAGGAATCCCTTCGTCTTTTGTCCCGTCGTTTTATTTTGTTAACCCCGGAAGCCGCCGGTTTGATTCCGGCCGACTTGACACTGGAGTGGAAAAGATGGCTGCTTCGGCGGCAACGGCGAGTTGTTCCCCGGGTTTGAGTCCGAATTACGCCGTAATCTGCTCCTTCCTCGAGCGGTACGGAGCCTTGCTGGACCTGCCGGAGCTCACCTTCCCACAGCTGGAGCGATGTCTGCAGGACACCGCCGCAGGTAGCGAGCTCCGCCTCCCGCACACTTCACCGCCGCTCGCACGATAATGGGACCGTGCTAGCAGGCTAGCAGCTAGGTTAGCTAGCCGTGTGTTATTGTGTGGCTCTCTAACCTTCTGCTCCTCCGCGCCGTGGCCCCGCCGCGTCCCCTCGCCGCGGCTCCGCGGGGGAAAGCACCGCGGGGCTCGGGGGTCGATGCTCCGGGGCCGAAGCCGCCGCGCGGGTCGAGGTTTTCTGTGACTTTTCAGCTTTTGAATCGGGCTCGTTTTCCCCTCAGCTGCCTTTTATCTGGAGCTCGTCACAACACAGGAGGAGGATGTGCGCGGATAACGGTGCGTGAGCCGCGGGGGGAGGAGGCGTGGAAACCCGCGACGCGGATCGCGTCGCTGGGTGCGTGGTTTTTGCGGGACGGGCGTGAAACCGCACTTTATTTACACTTAAAACATTTTGTCGTGCAGTGGTTCGCACAGCGTGTGAAGTTACCCGCCACCGCACGCACATCCGGTGTGAGCTTTCAAAACAAAGCATCGTAGCACCACCCTTAAACACCGGTTTATTTGTGAATAATCCGCTTTAATCTCTTTGGTTCCGATCCATAACCATTTAAACAAGTTCCCTGGTAGGTTCACGTATTTTCTGACGCGTAAACGCGACAAATTAATTATTTTGTGTGCGTATGAAATCAGTCGACTTCCGTTTGCGCTGCTAATTGTGTTCAACTTGACTGTTTCTCTAATTAAGTTGTGTGGATTTGCGCAGGCGTCGAGTGTCCCGCAGCAGCTCCCCTCACTTTGTTATCACCTCGGTTCACACTGAATCTGATACTGGAGGGAAACTGGTTTTTTATAAATGTCAAACTGACTAAATTTGTTGTGTGGCGTGGACACAGAGAAACATGCTTTTATTGTGAAAACTCTATTGTGTTCTCTACAGATGAATACAACTTTAATTTAGTTGTTTTACACGCTCATTGATCATTTGATCCAAATTTGACACATGTAGAGATAAAGCTTTTTGTTTGTGGTAGATGAGGAAAAAACAGCAAAGTTGTAATTCATCATGTTCCTTTTGTTTTGTCTCCACAAAACTGAAACGTCTCGTTCATGATCTAATCCAGATTTGACAAATCTAGATGTGAGGCTTTTTGTGTTGGTTGGATTTGTTGTTGACGGGAAGACAAGCTGCAAAATTGTCTTTCTCCTCAGTGAGTGTGTGTGTGTGTGTGTGTGTGTGTTGTTTTGTCTCTTTGACAAACTTGTCCACGTTGGACAGATCTTGTGGTTTTGGACATGAACCTGGTAAGATGTGGCCCAGATGGGGAAAAGCTAAAGAACTGTTCTGTGTGAGTGTGTGTGTATTTTATTTGTGTTGAATTACACAAACATCTGAAACTGTCCTCAGGCTCTCGTTGATTTGACAAATCTTGGAATAGTCATTTTAGTTCTCAACCTGCTTGGATTTGTTGTTGATGAGAAAACGAGCAGCAAACTTGTCCCGATCATTTTCGCGTCTGTGTGAACTTTAATTTTTTTTTGTATTTCACAAATCTAAACTTTGTTTCATGCTCTCCTTGATAATCTGCTCCAGATTTCACAAGTAGGGTTTTTGGGCTAGATTTGGTTCTGAATGAGAGAACCTTTTTTGAAATATGTATTTTTAAATCTTCCTTATTCAAAGCTTCCTGCCACGTTTGGTCATGTGATCATATTCGATAGGATCATCCAATGTGAAGGTTCGATTCTTCACGACCTTGTGTAGGACGCGACTGAAAGTACACGTTCAGGTCACCTGACCCGACTGTGACCCAGCTCCTCAGACTCCTCATTAACAAGTGGAGCTAATGCACATCAGTGACTTTTATTATTTGTTTTAAATGACCCGAGAGGATTCAGCCGGGACGTTAACGTGCACGTTTGTCGTCCAGTTTTGTTCGGATCCTGTTGGTTTGTTGTTTAGAGAAATGATACAAGTCTTAGCTCTGATCTGGGTTTGACCTGTGACCCGGACCTTGACTCTCTCTCATAGTCGAAAACCTTTTCACCTGTTATCCGATGGGTTTATGATGTTTTTTACATTAATACTATTTCTGTTAATTCCTTCACTAATTGACTCAAAAGACTCGCTGTGGTTTTAAGTCTGATCAACGAAGCGATGAGCTTGTTTTAAAGGAGCAGGAAATCATCCTATATTCATATGTTTTGTTCACAGCCCAGTAATCTTCCTTTTTGTGTTGTTCATGATTTGATTGTGCAGCAGATCTTCTACACACACACACACACACACACACACACACACACACACACACACACACACACACACACACACACACAATAATTGAGGTATTGTTCCAGTATCTTCCCAAAATAATCTCATTCATAAAGATGCAGAAATAAAACATCTCAACCTGCTGGTTCCTGTGTTATATGAAAATCCAGATGTCTCTGATTGCTTCCTCCTCTTTCTTATCTATTTTTTCTGTTGTCTATAAATATATTGTAGTTTATGTTTTGCACATTTTGTGTAAATTCGACACTAAACGTCTTCGTCTGTGAAATGTCTCCTCAGTCCCGAAGCTGCTGGTCGATCTTCACGTGAAGCTGCTGAGGAAGATCGGCAAGTCGGTGTCCGCAGACCGATGGGAGAAATATCTCGTCAAGGTAAACTTCAGCTTCCAGTTTGTGTATTTATTACACGTATGACCATTGTTAATATGAGAAATATTGATTAGTGCAGTTTTTACTCCGATGGGAATTTATCTGAATTCAGCTTCAGGACATCATGAGACACTCGCTCCGTCAGCCCAACACCTGAGAACACTCTTTTTATCACGTGGTGACTATTTCTGCTCAAACTGTGAGGCTGTAATCATCAGCCTGTGTGGCTGAAGCTGTCAGATGTGTTGAAACAAGATTAAATTAAATCAGTTCATTTGTATAATTGGACTTTTATTCCCTTATTTCCCCTGCAGGTGTGTCAAGAGTTCAACGCAACATGGGCGTGGGAACTGGAAGAGAAGGGATACAAGGAGATGACGTTAGAGAGCAAGACAGCAATTCTTAAAGTGAGCACACTGGGTTTACGTTTTGTGGGATCTGGTTTATTGCTTTTGATCTAAACTAAAACAATAATGATGTCGTGTAAATCCTGTGATAACCGATGTGATTAATCATTCTGTGCCTTTCTTTTCTCTCCAGTATTTGTGTGAGTGTCAGTTTGATGAAAATGTCAAGTTCAAAACCGCCATCAACGAGGAGGACCCGGATAAAATGCGGCTGCAGCCGATTGGCCGAGACAAAGACGGTCAGATGTACTGGTTTCAACTGGACCAGGAGGACAACGTGCGCGTTTACATCGAGGAGCAGGACGACTCGGACGGGTCCTCGTGGAAATGCATCGTCAGGTAAACAAGCAAAAGTTATTTAAATGAGAAAAATATGCTGCAGGAAGCATGAAATGAAATTGAAATGCTAATGCAGCATTAGTATTATACTCTCGATGAAGCAGCTACTCTGTTATTTACTGTGAAAATGAACCTGTCCTCTTCTCCCTGCAGAGAACGAAACGACTTGGCCGAGGTTGTGGCGCTGCTGAAGACGCAGATCGACCCCGAGCTGCTGAGAAGGGACGAGTTGAAAAAGGAAAACAATCCCGATGGTGAAGGGGACAAAAAAGGTAAAGGTTTGACTTTTAAACTGTCATTTCTTCACTTCTCTTTTCATATTCCATAGAATGTAGAAGCTTCAACTCACTCACTGTGAAAGTTACAGAAAATATCAAAAGCATCTGACTCAAACATTTACCCTCTTTAGAAAATGCATGTCTGACATCAGCTTCAGAGATTCTATAGCCTGAAATTATGACCTAAAACTTAAAAAAAATAAATCAAGCAGGTTGTCTTCCTGAAGATTTGATTTCATAATTTCCTTTCCAATTCCAGTTGAAGCTAAAAAGTCTGACAGCTCATCAGATGAAGACCACAAAGACCCCAACAAAGCTGCTTGTCCGGTTCCACCAAAGACAGAGGACAATGAGAAAGAAACGCAAAAAGAGGACTTGAAATCAGAAGCTTCTGAGGTCAAATCTCTCAATGGCATCATCGAAAGCAAAAGTGAAGCAGAACTTCTTTCAGAAAACATCGGCACCAAAGCCCAGAGCATCAAAGAAGAGCCGATGGAGGTGACGGACATTAAAACAGCGACGTGTGAACCGGCCTCTGTAACTTCATGTTTATCAGTGAAGGCAGAAAAGGGCGAGGAGGTGAAGAGGATCAGCGCAGAGGAGATTCAACAGGCTCTGAATAACGACCAGCAGGCCAAAATCCCCCTGAAGAAGAGAGGAATGAAGTTTACTGAAGACTTTGAGAAAACCACCGTTAACACGGTGCAACCGCCTCCTGTGTCGCAGCTCAGAGACGCTCCCAAAGGAGACGCTGCCCCCAAAGGAGAAGCTGCTCCCAAAGGAGACGCTGCTCCCAAAGGAGAAGCTGCCCCTAAAGGAGACGCTGCCCCTAAAGGAGAAGCTGCTCCCAAAGGAGACGCTGCTCCCAAATGCGAAGTTGCTCCCAAATGCGACACAGCTCCTAAAGGCGGCGCTGCTCCTAAAGGCGGCGCTGCTCCTAAATGCGACACGGCACCTAAAGGAGACGCTGCTCCCAGAGGCGACGCTGCTCCCAAAGGCGACACGGCACCTAAAGGAGACGCTGCTCCCAGAGGCGACGCTGCTCCCAAAGGCGACACGGCACCTAAAGGAGACGCTGCTCCCAGAGGCGACGCTGCTCCCAAAGGCGACGCAGCTCCTAAAGGCGACGCTGCACCTAAAGGCGACGCTGCTCCCAGAGGCGACGCTGCTCCCAAAGGCGACGCAGCTCCTAAAGGCGACGCTGCACCTAAAGGAGACGCTGCTCCCAGAGGCGACGCTGCTCCCAAAGGCGACGCAGCTCCTAAAGGCGACGCTGCACCTAAAGGAGACGCTGCTCCCAGAGGCGACGCTGCTCCCAAAGGCGACACTGCTCCCAAATGCGAGACGGCTCCTAAAGGCGATGCTGCTCCCAAAGGCGACGCTGCTCCCAGAGGCGACACTGCTCCCAAATGCGAGACGGCTCCTAAAGGCGATGCTGCTCCCAAAGGCGACGCTGCTCCCAGAGGCGACGCTGCTCCTAAAGGAGACGCTGCTCCCAAAGGCGACACGGCACCTAAAGGCGACACTGCTTCTAAAGGCGACGCTGCTCCCAGAGGCGACACAGCTCCCAAAGGAGACGCTGCCCCTAAAGGCGACGCTGCCCCTAAAGGAGACGCTGCCCCCAAAGGAGAAGCTGCCCCTAAAGGAGACATTGATCCCAAAGGAGACGCTGCCCCCTAAAGGCGACGCTGCACCTAAAGGAGACGCTGCTCCCAAATGCGACACGGCACCTAAAGGCGACGCTGCTCCCAAAGGCGACGCTGCTCCCAAAGGAGACACGGCTCCTAAAGGCGACACTGCTTCTAAAGGCGACGCTGCTCCCAGAGGCGACACAGCTTCTAAAGGCGACGCTGCTCCCAAAGGAGTCACGGCTCCTAAAGGCGACACAGCTTCTAAAGGAGACGCTGGACCTAAAGGCGACGCTGCCACCGACAAAGAACAGACGACTGAATCTTCTGTGGTTAAACCTGTAGAACCAAGAGAAAATTACTCAACGTCCACGGAGAAAAAGGCGAAGGATAAAAAAGATGATGCTGGCAGTGCAAAGGTTACGGGAGGAGGTCGCATCGCACCAGGAGAAATCGGATAAGAAAAATCTAGAAAAGGAAAAGAAAGAAGCACACAAGTCTCCTCCTCCACCAAAAGGAGAATCACCACCTCAACCAGGAGATGTAAGAAATGCACCAGAGGAGTCGTCTGATCACAAAGAGTGTGAGAAGACGAAAGAGACCCCTGTCAGTTCAAAAGTATCTTCTGCTGCATCATTAAAGGAAACTGATAAAACATTAACAACCGATGAGTCAGAGAAACTAAAATTAAATCATGAAGCCACGTCCAAAGTCCCAGAATCAAAAGATTCGCAGGAGAAACCATCCTGTGCAGACGCATCAGAGTCGAGTCAGACTGAAGAAACAAAAGAGACATCAAGCAGAACAGAAAACATGAAGCGAGCTGTGAGCGATAAAGATGCTGAAGTATCCAAAACATCTGTGACTAACACAGAGAAATCAGACAAATTTGCAACAAAAGCAACGCCAGGACTCATTAAAACACCAGAGACGCAGGCTGCTGGCAAAGATCCTCCAAAGAAACCTGATGATGCTGAAAACACAAAGTCACAGTCCATCATTAAAAGGACAGAAACATTAAAAGACGGCGACAAGGCAGAGGATCAGGAAGTCACACAAACTTCTACTGTCATTAAAAAGGTGGATAAGGAAACAGTCAGTGAAAAATCAGAGCAAGTACCCGACGTCAAAGAGAGAGCAGAGTCTTCTGTTATCAAAACAGTTGATAAATCAGAATCGTGTAAACCGGCCGAGAAGCAGCCGAATGCAACGGTCGCTGAGACGCAGCCAGAGGAAAACAGTCCAGCCTCTGAAAAGCTCGACAAGACAGAGAAGCCAGAGGACACAAAGAAATCTGTCAACTGTGAGGACAATATGTTCCACGATGTCACCAAGATAAGCAAATCCACGTCAGAGCCCATGGAGGTCGAGGCAACGGCCGTTAAACAGGATCTGACAAATCCACGAGAGGATGACAAGACGAAGAAGAACTCTGTCGAACATGAAACGAAAGAGGATCCGTCTGAAGGAAAAGATAAACCTTCCGGTCCTGTCGAGAAAACTGACGTCGCTGGAGAAAAGGATAAAAAGACCAACAGAAAAGAGGAGAAGAAGTCTGAAGACCCGTCGAAGCCAATGGAGACGGAGCAGCCGTCGTCAGAAACCAAAACGGATTCTGACAAGAAAAGTGAAAAAGACGCAGACAGGAAAAAGCTCACAGACGACCCTGAGAAAATCCTCAGTCAAGACAAAGATGTTAAAGAAGACTCTACGATAGATAAAACCTCAAAAATCGATAAAGCAAAGGAGAAGAAACCGGCGCATAAAGAAAGTGAAAAATCTTCCAAAATGGAGAAATCTGGAAGCAAAGCTGAAGCTGAAGCCGAATCCTCGACTATAACTGAAAAGCCGGCTCATCCGAGCAAAGAACCGCCAACCGAAAAACCCACAGACGAGGAAAGTAAGAACAAAACTGAAGAGGAGGATTCAAACACTAAAAAGGAGGTGGCGAACGGCAGCGAGACTCCAGCTGGCGATCTGGAGGCAGCGATTCGCCGAAAACGCAAGCGTCCGGGCCACCGAAGGAGAGTTGTGGTTAAGATAGTGGAGCGGCAAGAGGACTCTGAGTCCGACACCAACACGGGGAGATCTCTCCGAAGGTCGCCCAGGATCTCCAGGCCGACGTCGAAGGTGGTGGAGATCAGCGACAGGAAGTCGGAGAAATCACAGGCGACTCCGCCAGCAGAGAAGGATGAGGACGATAAGGCAGAGAAAGACGAGGACGAGGAGGAAGAGGAAGATGCGGTGAAGGTCGTCCAGAGGAAACCGAAAGAGAAAAAGGTGGATCAGGAGGGTCAGCTCAAACCAAAGGTAAGACTTCCACCAGGTGGCGGTATTGGGGGGCTGATACGATTATACCATTGAAACATTACAGATACTAAAAAGATGTTGTTATTAAACCTTTAATGACGAAGAAATGTAATTGAATCCGACATCTTATTGGAAATAACTGAAATCCAAACGCAACAAAATATATACATATCTACTATACTATACTTATCTGCAGAATAAATATATGTTTATTCTGCAGAATAATTTCTTTCATGTTCGCAAACAAAAACGCAGATACCAGCAGGTCTGAGGATTTAACTTTCACTTCATTCTATTGTCATGATTTTACTGAGATGACTCTTTGTGTTTGTTTTAAAGGGGCGAAGGAGACGGAAAGTTCGCTGGTCGAACACTCGAACGCGCCGCAAAAAGAAAAGCTCCGAAGACGAGGAGGAGCACAGCGGAGAGGAATCCAGCGAGGAGCAGGAGGAGGAGAGCGAGGATGAGGACGACAGCGACGAAGACTACAAGGTGGAGCGGGGGAAAAGGAGGCGGAACCGGATCCGAGAGAGGCGGAGCTCGGACTCCTCCACGTCCTCGGACGACGACCTACCTCCGAACGACGACCCCTGCAAACACTGTGGTCTTCCAAATCACCCCGAGCTGGTCGGTACCCACAGGATAAAAGCCAATAACCTTGTTATAACCTAAGATCTGCCGCTCACATCTGTTCACATCTGCTTTGTAGATCTTGCTGTGCGACTCGTGCGACAGCGGCTACCACACAGCGTGTCTGAGGCCTCCGCTCATGATCATCCCCGACGGAGAATGGTTCTGTTCTCCCTGTCAACATGTACGCACCAGTCTCAGCTCTGAACTCGGCTAATGGAAAGTGAATGAAATGGAAACGCGGCTGTAATGTTGTACTCTTCATCCCCCTCTTTAGAAGCTGCTCTGTGAAAAGCTAGAGGAGCAGCTTCAGAACCTCGACGCCTCTTTGAAGAAGAAGGAACGAGCGGAGAGACGGTGAGACGTCTGGATTTTAATGTGTTCATTAGTTCACAAGGACCGTTTACCTTTTTCATTTCCTGTGTTGTCTCAAACCATAAAATGTTTAGTTCTTGCTTGTCGGGTCTTTTAAATGTCAACTTAAAGGGACATTTTAGGGCCAAATTTGACTCCATGACCCCTTAAAGAAGTTGAAAGAGAAATCTGAGAGGTCACCAGACGACTAAAGTGCTGAAAAGACTTTCTTAATACACTATTCTTCTGATTATTTTAACAGCAGATGAGGTCTGGTTGGAATATATTTATTATACTTGTATTATTTAATTCAGATTATAATAAATCCCTCGTGTGCCTTTGTCTCCCTCAGGAAAGAGCGTCTTATTTACGTTGGAATCAGTCTCGAGAACATCATCACTCCCTCAGTAAGTACAATGTTTGGAAAGTCAAATATTTAACCTGTGGATGTTTGAATCATTAAAAACACACTCTGGCTCTCACAGACGGAGGTGGAGGAGGAGAAACCAGAGATCATAATCAAAGAGAAGAAAGAAGTGAAGAGGAGTAAGAGCTGGGGTCGGAGGTCAACGAGGACAAAGAAAAACATCAGCTACAGGTCTGTTACCTCACATCAGACGTTAATCGTTTTATTTTCATTTGAACGTTCAGTGGATATTTAAACTGCAGAACTAGAGAACAGAGAGACTAAATATGTGTTTTATTCTATCTTCAAACACTGAGACGTTCAGGAGAAAGTATTTGATCCATAACACTGACACATACGTTCCTCCTGCAGGGGGAGCCTGTGTCCTGTCTGCTTTCTGATCTAATGAAACTTGTTACTATCCAGTGATTATTAAACAAGCAAGTTTGACTTTTCACTTGGACTAAATCAGCTGTTGTAGTTAAGTGTAGTTCTCAGGTTTTGCCTATTTTGTCATTGCAGAAGGAAGCTGTTGTTCAGTAGAGGAACCATGTGGTCAATCTTTCATCTAATCTGATCCTTGTCTGTTTTCATTTTTGCAGATTTGATGAATTCGACGAGGCGATCGAGGAGGCGATCGAGGAAGACCTCAAAGAAGCAGAGGGTGGAGGTAGAAAATGATCTAAAACTACAAAAGGACTCAGTCAAGCTTATTCCTCCACCAAGGCCCAGAACCACATTTAAATTCACTTGATCCAGAGTTTTATTTGGATCTGCACCCAACACTCAAAGTCCCTTAAAGAGGCCGTTATACTCTGATAAATCAGGGGAAATATCAAATAACGTCCTGTCTCACAATGTATAGAGAGTTTCATTGGTTCTATTTACTTCATCCTGCTGAGTAACAAAGAAATTCAGACAGAAACACAGCGTCCTTGCTGAGGTTAACAGCCGGTCGTAGTTCAGTGAGTGTAACATGCACTGATGCTCGGTTTCTGCTCCAACCTGTGGCGTTCGCTGCTTGTTAAGGTTTTGATGACGGGTGTCGGTTGTCTGCAGGAGCTGGTCGAGGTAAAGACATGGCCAACATCACAGGAGGCCACAGAGGGAAGGACATGTCCGTCATCCTTCAAGCGGACGAGGAGAACAAGGAGAACGGCCGCCCGCCACCGATCAGCTCCGCTCAGCGCAAGAGGAAGCGCCGGCGACTCAACGACCTGGACAGCGACAGCACCGTGGACGAGGAGGAGAGCGAGGACGAGTTCCGCATCAGTGAAAGGTAGGAGCTCTGCACAACTGCGCTCACAGTACAGTTTGACTCTCAAGAGATGTTTGTCTCCTTTCTAAAACATGTTTGTGTTGCTGTATGCAGCTCAGAAGAAGAATTTGTCGTATCGGAGAACGCCTCGGAGGCAGAAATCGACTCCAACAACAGCGACTTCGGCAGCAACGGCAGCGGCAAGCGTCACACCTCCTCACGGAAGAGGAAGCCACCGAAACGACGAATGAGCTCCCGAAAGAGGCGGAGGCCGAAAGGGTACTCAGACGATGAAGAGGAGGAGACGGATGAGGACGAGGACGATGAAATGGGTAGATGGTTTTATTTTATATTAGTCTGGACGCCTGTTTTTCCGGTGTTTCCATCTGGAGAGGGACTGTCTCTGCACATTTGTCTCTTACTCGTATTGCTTTGTGTGTGTTTGTCCAGCGACTGAAGGCTCCAGCGAGTTCAGCGACAGTGATCTTGATATGAGTCGACGTCGGTCTCGGCGGAGTCAGAAGAAGCAGGTGAACTACTGTGAGACGTCGGAGTCGGACGGAGCTCGGGCCAAACCCAAACGGGCGACAGTAAAACCCAGACATGCCCGGGACAGTTCAGAGAGTGAAGGTCAGTGCGAGACACGCAGGGCACTTTTAGAACGAGGCTATATTCCAGAAGAAGTTATTTTAAAGGTGTTTTCTGTTTCCAGCGAGTTCCTCCAGAGACTCTGAAGAGGAGCCGAGGGCGAAGAGGGTGAAGAGGAGAGCCGACTCCTCGGAGGAAGACGCACGGCAGCGCCACAGACGTGTTGCACTGAAACGCAGGAGAGCGTCTGAGGACGACTCGTCGGACAACTCATCAGACGACTCGTCGGAGGAGGATCGACCCGTCCGCAAGCGGGTGAACCGCATCGACTCGGACGATGACGACGAGGAGGAGGAGAAACCAAAGGAGAAGAAACCTGAGGAGGAGAAGAAACCTGAGGAGGAATCAAAGGGAACAAATCCATCGGACTGCAACGCGGTGGAGCCGCCACCCACCAACGGACAGAGCACGGTAAAGAACGTCGAGGGCGTCATAAGCCGATCCGCTGCTCCGGGCGCCCCCCCCACACAGGAGCCGCCCAAAACCGCCATCGCACCGAACGGCGTGGCCGGCCAGGAGATGGCAGCGCAGGAGGACGACGAAGACGACCTGTTAGGAGTCACAGACCTAGTGGACTACGTCTGCAACGAACAATTGTAAAGAAAAAGAAAATGGTGTACTGTTTCATTTTTTTGTGGTATTGTATTTTTATATTGCTTAACTTTATTATTCCCTCCCCACCAACACGTCCTCGTCCTTTCTACGTGTGTCACGTGGAGCTTGACTCTCGGAAACCTCCGCCGCAGTAAGAACTGGATCTTTGTCGCCAGTCTGTCCCTGTGGGATTGTTCAATAACCAGTAAGGGCACCGACTCGAGACTCATTCACATGGTAACGACCATCACACCACCCACAGCATCCAGCTCCACTGCCAAACTACTTCCTCTAGAACTGTGTCACTCGTCATTTCTCCCGTCACATCGACCTGTTTCTGTTTTTTAAATCCCACGTCCAAAACTACCACAAGTTCACCTCCCCATCGACCCAACGACGCGCCGGGGGAACTGGCACCGAAACTGTTTGTGTTGAAGATTTGTTGTTTTTCTTGAAACAACAGGGACTTAACATGTTCTTGGAGTGAAGCAGAAAAATCATTCCATGAATTACACAAAGTTCTTGGCATCAAATATGAATTATGGTTTTTAAAATGTTACCTCTTCAAGGCTCAACTTTTGAAACAATGTGCTTGTCGGCTCTCCGGCCCCGTTGAGACGAGAAGATCGATACCACGCTCATGTCCGTCAGTTGAATGTGAGGCTAGCAGCTGTTAGCTTAGCACAAAGACTCTTTTAATGCGGTACAAAGAAGGTACTTTTTCACTGGTCGGACCACAGAGAGAACCACGCTATGCTAACAGTAGCTAGTTGATGCTTACTTAAACCCATAGTAGTGCTGTACTGGGTCTGAACCAGTGACAGATGCAAACCAGACGTGAATATGAGATTAAACATTAAAGTTTCGCATTTAAAGCAACAGCGCCCTCTGCAGGTTCACGTGGAGACTGATTCTGAGTTCCAGTGGTTTTCGAGTCCACTGTAAGTTTAGTTAAGATCTGACTGCGTATCTAAATAATGTGGAACACAGCCGATCAGGGGATATTACCCACAATCCCCTGCTCCATGAATACAGGTGATAATCTGACCGAGCGTGTGTGTTCCCCCCGTCAGTTGCTATTTGTGGTCTGCTGCGCAAACACCAGTTTGACTTTCATGTGTTTTGTCTGTGTGTCCTCGGCTTGTTTGTCGAGTGAACACAGCAGTTACACAATCAGACGCTTTGTTAACAAAGGCTTTGGACGGCAGAATGGGAAGAAGATTTTTAGTTTCTCCGGCCTCCATCTAAAATCGTTACCAAGTGAAACCAGAAACTAAACTAAAGAGCATCAGCCTCAACTTGTCTCTTTAACTCTTTTAATATTCTCTTCTTAGGCTTTTTTAATTATGAATTTTAACTTGAAACAATCAAAGTAAATGAAGTAATTTCCCATCATGTGTCTGAACGTAAACTATTCAGCCTCCGGTTGATTTTATTTCTTAAGCTGCTTGAACTGTTCAGATGTTAAGACTGAAAAATAATGTAATATAACTATGAGACGTGTTTCAGGAAGATTTGCTCATCGTGATTTAACAGTTGAACATTTGATTCAAATCATTGTTTTAATCTTAACGGACGTAGGGGGTGATGTGACTGTTGCTTCGTATTTAACTCGCAGATATAAGAGTGGTATCAATTTTCTCATCTTATATGTCCTACAGAAAGAAACACTGATTATCCATATTTGATAATCGTGTCGTCTGGATTCGCTGATACTCAAATATATATATGTGTGTGTGTGTTGAAGAACAACACATGACTCCTGTATTTTTCCAAGTGTTATAACGTTTATATATATTCAGCCACATGGGTGAGAATGTGTATACGAGACCAACCCCTGTTGACCAGCCTTCATTTCTCAGCTCCCTCATGTTTGTTGAATGTTAGAGTAGCTTTTGTATATTGTTAATCATATATAATTATTTTTAACTACGTGCGATGACATCAGTGTTGAGCTCCCGGTTTGTTTGTGTAAAAAAAACAAAATCAGTCTCTCTCATCCCTCCGGAGATCTAGTCTAGTTTCCTCTTGTTACTTCCATGTTTAACTTTTGTGATTATTATATTTTTTTTATAACAATGATGTATTTTTTTTGTTGTATATCTTAACATTTACATGTTGTCGTCTCCGTCTGAAATGTAAAGTGTCTTATTTCCGTTGTACATTGTTCATAGAAGGTTCAGAAGCCTGCAGACGCTTGGTTTTCATGAACTACAGAAAACACTCAGCTCCACAGCAACACTTTCATATTTCAGTTTCAAGAATAGATCGTTATTATGAATCCTCGGGACGTTCGGACTCAACTGGGACAGAAAAGAGAAACACGCCAATGATCCCCTGACCTCTGCTGGAACCAGTCTGTGTGTATATCTGTAGTTTCTTGCTGTAATATATTAGAGGCATCTTTTTTAAAAATCCTAGAGTGGGGGAAAAAAATGTATATCGTGGCAATTCTATTGGGATTGCATGAGTTTCTAATAGTTTTCTTTTGTAGGGAGATGATATTGGCACAACAATGTTTTTTTTTGTAAGGAAACCAGAAAACTTTGGCATGTTTTAAAGATGTCCGTCACTCCCCGACCGTGTTGCGTTAGCGCTGAAGGACTCGTGAAGTAGACGACACGTAGCGAAGCATGCGCTGAACTGAAAAGGAAAGTTCCAGACGCTCGGGAAACTTATCGTAGAAGGTAAATCCAGGACATCGGAATCTGATCCACGAGAGGAAATGTAAAATATTTTGTAAATTAGTCTGAGCATGGTCTTCAGAGGATGAACCACTCTATTTATCACAGCGTTTTTTATACCGGCCGCGGCCTCAAGGGGACTTCCAAGACGAAAACAGTGCTTCTATACGCGATATTTAGTTCTTTAGATTTTAGTTGGACAGAATATAGCAACTCTACAGATGTGATGGAGGTGTGTGTGTCCTGGTGGGGGGGCGGAGTCAGAGATCCTCTGTCATTTTAACCCTGTTTCTAAGCAGAATGTATTCACACGTATCTGGAGGTTATGAAATAACCAGTAGCACCGGAGCTGGGAAGAGCGGAGTGAAATTTAAAGGCTGCGACGGGGTTGAGGGAGGAAGTCGGTGCCAATGACGAGAAGTGTTAACCAGAGTTTTTCCTATTTACCTCATGATGAGTGTGGGAGGAGAGACGCCCTGTCCACTGTGTACAGACCCGAGTCGACTGGTCCTTGGTGTTTTGTCTGATCATTTTGTTAACTTTACCGTTATTTCTTATGAATCTGATCTTGTACATTTGTCATAATAAAACGGGTTTGAAGCCTCAAGTTATTCTCTGGTCTGACTCGCAAAAGAAAACTATTTTCGTAATTTAAGTTCCATATATTTGGTCGTATTTGTGTTTTCATTTTTTTATAATGATAAAGTTCATGGTTTAACTGTCAATTATCAAACCTCAGTGACACTTCTAAGACGTAAGGGATTGTTAACATATCAGGGTTTATTTTTTTCTTATCTACAGATCAGCCAATATTAAATATCGATACTGTTCGAACTCTCGGAAAATAAGATGAGTTAAAAAGTAATAAGTAAACATGTATAGAGTATTTATACAATACAAAAAGTATTGCATTTATGTTGAATGGATACATTTATATACAATAATTGATTTGATTTCATTAAGTTGTGTATTATTTTCTGTTGCCTCATCTATGACGTTAACGTGACAGTTAAAACTGTAAATATTATAAAGAATAATTAAGGACAAAGCTATGTATTATTTTATTTATAAATGTTATAAAGGGTCTGAGATGTTTCCTATTGAGATGAATGGGTAAACGTTCTCAGACTTTTCTTTATGTACATCAAATATTGATCAAATCTATGGACTGAATGAATTATGAGATTATCAGTCAGTTACAGTTACGTCATCGTTTCAAACAAACTTTGGATGGTTGGAGTTGAAGTAGAAAATAAGAACAAAGCGTCACCATGTTTCTCATTGAAATTACATCAGGATTTAAGGTTTAATAATAATTCAGCTTTATATTCATGGTGACATTTGAACAACTTCCTGACTCGTCCGTGTTAATCAGCTGAACTATGTTTGGCATTTCTGCCGAGTCATCGTGTGAGAGGGGGTCAAAGGTCACGTTGTGTAACCGACAGTGTATAGGTCAAAGTAACAGCTGCAGCAGAGGAACAGCTTTTTTGAGCTCTCTCTCTTTTGGCATCATTCAAAATGATTCTTAAGATTCCTGTTAAGTTGGTAAGTTTGAAATCAAACAGTATAAACACAAGAAATGTCACAGAAAGAGAAGTTTTTATTAAAAATATGGATATTTAAAATATCAGGCATTAGAAAGCATTTAAATTACATAATTAGGTTTATTCACATTTTTTTTTAAATAATCTTGAAGTCTTACTCCCAGAAACTTAATTTATCATGAACATCCAGACTGTCGAGGTATTTAAAGACGTTAATGATCCTTCACAGAGAAACAGAAGAGTCTAGACCCAAGAATAAATCCAGTGGGACAAAGAGAAACAATTCACCAAAACAACATATCATGAGAATAAGTCGTATTAATTAAACTCATGCAGATATCACACCAGGCTCCATTCATCAGGTTAAAGAATGCAAATGTCAAACATGATTTTTGCAGTAAAATAAAGATTCAACAGTAAAAGTTTTTGGAATTTAAACTGAAGAGGCAAAACCCACAGTTTCTTAAAAATTCTTGAAACGGTGCAATTTGTGTACAACGTCAACGATTGTGCGACAAAATGAACCCAAATCAAACTAAACACAAACGAACAGTTCAACCCTTTGTGCTCTGCCACTCACTCTACATGATGAAAGTGCAGTCAAGCTGTTTAAATGATGTGTTTTTAAACATCAGCGTCTTTGGCTCATGTGTGTTTCTTCTGTGCTCATGTATTTTACAGGAATGTCACATGACCTGTTGATGTCACATGACCTGTTGACACTAAGAAAACGTCTCCTGTTCGAACTTTACGCTAATAATAACTCCAGAGACTTGACCCCCCCACAAACACATACGTGAACATGTCTCCACGTGAAATTATCTCATTTGTCACAATCACCTCAGGGGTCATGAAAAATGTCACAACAATTATGGCAAAAATATTTTTCTTTGTCATCTTTACGCCTCGCAACCACCAGGGGGCCCCGACCCGTAGTTTGGGAACCGCCCACATCCCCAAGTCTGTCGTGAGAATTATAGAATCTGTTTAAAGTCGATCCGAAGCTTTAGTAAAACAATCTGAAGTTATAAACCTAGTGTGAACGTTTGAAGTTAGTGTCAGAACTTTTACTTTAACTGGTATGAAATCAGTTTGTGCTGCTGTCGCTCACGACAGAAGGAAAATAAAAAACTTTCCAGACTCTGACATCGCAGCTACTGGGTTTTCTGTTTCTGAGCAGCAGGGACGTCGACCGGGGTTTTTCCAGAGAGGAAGGGGAGAACCTTCTCGAACAGCAGGATGCAGCTCGCCACACCTGGAACCACAGGAGGAGAAAAACATCGTAAATAAAGACGGACGACATGGAGGCTGTGTCCCTATCGCCCCCTAGTGGCTGGCTCCAGTATAGGTGGTAAACCGTCCCTCCTCCATGTTAGTGTGGGAGACACACGGGCCAGATAAACCAAACTAAACCTAAACCTAAAAATGCTAAATACACATTAAATACATTTATCTTCAAAGATTTTGAAAAAAATACTTTTGTCTCTTTACATTCGATCGATCAGAAACTACATCTCTTTAAAGTAAAACCAACATTTGTGCTTATAGAAAACTTGTTTAATTGTATTAATTCTTTGTAATAATCCTCTCAGCTCCTGAATGTGTTTGACTGTCATTGAATTGGAACTGTGATGCTGTTTATTTTAATATTCTATAATCCGAGCTGGATCCTGTTCAGTATCTGTATTTGTGAGAGTTACAGGATGTTTTTAATGAAGAGGATGATTTGTCGCTTCTCCACTTCAAATAGTCCCGAGTGTGGGACGGAGACTCGTCCTGTGAGGTCGGCCTCTTACCTAGCATCGGCCCCAGCCAGTAGATGAAGCAGTACTCCAGGTATGTGTGTCCGCTGCAGGGGAACTGGATGGAAAAGGCCAGGACGGGGTTAAAAACTGCTCCTGAAATACTGCCACCTGCAGGGAGGGAGGAAAACAGCAGAAGGTCACGAACAAACACCAAAGAGAAAATCCAAGCCAAATCTGCTTAATCGCCCCCTGGTGGCGAGTTGCAGTAGACATTATAAACCCTGCCTCCTCCCTGTCAGCAGATGGGACATGGACCAAACTAAAAAAGTCAAATTACACACTAATTATTCTCAAAGCTGGTTTATGTAATTTTAAAAAACACTGAGGGAACTTTTCTGAAAATTTTGTTTCAAATATTTGATGCTATAAAAACAGGGTGAAACATCATGATTGACAGCTGAGGTTGACTTCTGATTGGCCGAGTGCCTGTTGTGGCTGAATGTCAGGTATGTGGGTCAAAATCTGAAACAAAAAAAGATGGGTGCACTTTTTGTAAATGCTCAATTTGAATAAGACAACATATCCATAAATCTGCATGTCCCAACTTTTAATTAAAATGTAAGCATTTGTTGATCAAACCCTAATTCTCAAAAGTTTCATTGTATTTAGAGCTGGATTCAACTGCCAACACTTTTAATAACCAGTGAAAATGATTTCACTGTTTGTGTTTGTTTACTGAACCTCTTTGATGGCAAATTCAATATATAGAAGTTTGAGACTTTTCTCACATTGTACAGTAAATCAGTCAATACAATATTTGGAAGTTAAATACATATCGTCATTGCTGCAAATATTTTTGTGAATATTATACTTTTGTCTGGATATATTTTGTACATATGGATTTTGGAAGTTCTCTGTTTAATCTGTGCAGTTGTTGTTGAATAGATGGAACAGCCTGTATAATATAAAGTATATATAAAATCATAATAATAAAACTTATCTTTAATGACCCACCTATATAAACCAGAGCCGTGATGACCGCAGCGAAGCAGTGGACCCGGAGTTTCTCCGGAACTCGGTGCACATGTGCGGCCACAGCCTGAACCATGAAGGCGCAGACCAGCTCCACGGCCGCGGCCTCCAGCACCGTCCCGCCGAGCGGGTCGAAGCACCGGTAGCCGAACTTCTGGTGCCGGAGGTGGAGGTCGGACAGACCCAGGGACCACACCGCCGCGGCGAAGTGCTGCGCGGCGACGGCGGCACCGAACTGGCAGAGTATGAGCACCGAGGCCGACTTCCCGGAGCTGCTGCCCCGGCAGAAGCCCTCCAGAACCCCGCTGGGGTTGCACGAGGCGCCGCGGAAAGTTAGGAGGTGAATGACGGTCATGGTGTAGGTGATGGTGAGGCCGACCAGCAGCTCCAGGCGGCCCGACTCCCCCAGCAGCTTCAGCTCGTGGCAGCAGCCGCAGAGCTGGAAGGTGGACGCCGCCTCCAGCAGGTAAACCCGGGAAACTCCCGGGAGGAGAGCCGCGGTCCGCCGGGTCCACTCGCTGAGGAGCACCGCGACCCCCAGCACCGCCAGGGACACCCACAAGTCCGTCATTGCTCCGCGGTTCGACCTGCAGCCGCTGCCGAGCAGAGCTCCTCCTGAAGCGGGTAAGTTTACTTCTGTCACCCGGCACCCCCCGGGACCAGAGTGTCAAGCTGCACGCCCTGCAACAGGAAACAAGGAGACTCAGCCTTCAGAATAAAAGCAAGGCAGTTCATTTGATTGTATTTCAAGCTGAATGTGAAGGTTCACAGTTAAAAGCATGATTAAACAAATATTGTTGCTTTATGATTTGTACAAATTATCTTATGGAAATCAGTCATGTAGACCAAAATAAACAGAATGAATGAAAATCTCTTTCAAAGCTTGTGTCTCTGACAGATCCCCAAAACCGAAGCCAAAGCATCTTGATTGCCCCCTGGTGGCTGTCAGAAATACAGGTTTCAAACCAAGCCTCCCCATGTTTGCAGATGGGACGTGGACCAAAATGAAATGTCAAACAAACTTCAAAATACTTTTTCTGTCACTATGAGACGCTATGTTCAAATGCTAATTTTCCTTTAAGATTCTTGGTTCTAATGACGTCTTTGCTGCAAGATGGCGGAGTTCATATCTGGGATATTTTAGCTTAATTTCCGTATAGTGGAAGGAAGAGGAGACGAGTCGTCCATCTTTAAATAGTCTATAACTTTTACACTTTTGTTGGCCTGTGGATATTTGCCCCTTTAGACAAAGACAGTTTGTATGTTTGATCAAATAACCATCTCCTCACTGTATAGTTCATTTAAATGAGGTGTTATCAATAAAGAAAATAAGCAAAACTGCCTCAAAAGTCTCCTTCAATGATTCTCGAAGCTTGGGAAAAATCTTGGTGTTTTATTTTGGAAGAGGTAACAGGAAACGGAGGTGTTTATTCTGAAAGGCTTGACTGAATTTGTCTATAACTTGACTGACTGGATGAGTGAAGAATAGCTGCAGTTTAACAAAGTAACACCAAAGGTTGAACAGGATCCAGTCGTAATTGTGGTAATAATGTTTTATGGTCATTGAATAAAGATTAAATAATAACTTTGATCTCTTATCTTTGTCTTTGGTCTGGACTCTGAGTGTGATCACATCAGGCTGAACAGTCACGTGTTGACAGACACAGTCACAGCTGTGAGGGGACAACAAACCTCAACTGACACATGAGACACACACATGAGACAGACACACACATGAGACAGACACACACATGAGACAAACACACACAGTTTTCTGTCTGTGAACCTCAACATGTTTTTCAGTCACAAAGCTTTTAGTTTTACTTTGAGCGTTTAGTTTGTAGCTTTATTTGCTTTATGTAGGTCGTATAGAAAAAAAAAGGTTACATCACTAATCTGGTGTTGGTATAAAGACTCGGTTTAATTTTAATCCTCTGATTTTTAGATTAAACCATGATAAACGGTTCGAGCATGCAACTTCACCACTAGATGTCACTATTTCTACACACTGAACCTTTAATATGTTGCTTACTTGTATCTTCTGTCTATATCAGTTTACACCGCGGATCACAGAGAAACCGTATTTCAATCACGTCTATGTCCTTTAAAATTTACGATAAAGTTGACTTTGACATCAAAGTGAAAAATTAATAATTTAGACTTGCAGGCAATTATACGCAAAAAAAGAACCACACATTGTGATTTAAACATGTTTTTGATTCAGATTCTGTTCTAATGGTTGGTTTTATCACAGTGAACCTCAAGTATAAATAAATACCACGGGGTTTATGGTCCATTGAAGGAAGATGAAGACTAAAGAGCCTGGGAGAAGATGCTGAGGAAGATTAGAAGGTCTGGAAGACGAGGTGATGGAACAAGATAACATCTAGAAGGTGTCGGTTCGGTTTGTGGTGTTTTCAGTGGGTCACAGTGTGTTACAGTGTGTGTTTACTCTGGGTCTTGCGGTTTCCTCCCACAGTCTCAAACACATGCAGGTGAACTGGAGACTGTAAATTCCTCACATCGATGTGACTGAGTGGGAACGATGAAGACTCCACATGAGCAGGAATAACCCACGTTCGCACGGCGGCCATGTTCCTCTAGGTCACCAGTTTGATGACCCAGGTTCAAAGGTCATATAAACACTGGCAAACTGTTTTTATTTCATTTACAGCTATATTCAGCATTCAACTAAATAATTGTAAGTCAAATTCAAAGTCAAATTGATAAAAAAAAAGGAATCTATTAGACAGATTTCAAGCAAATAACAATTCATGAGACTTTAGGGATGTTTATTCAAATTATTTATAGGGTTAGGGTTAGAAATATAAAATTGTTTGGAAGCGAAGGGTGAGATGAGGGGTGTTCAGCTGCAACATGCGACTTCACCACTAGATGTCACTAAATCGTAGACTCTGAACCTTTAAGAGAGTTGAACTTGAGTCAAATTGCAGTTGATAACAGGTGTGTGTTTATCATAACATAATATACACTATTATATACTATCATATAGTATATTTTCCGCGTTTTACTTATCACCTGGACTCACCTGGTGATAAAATGCTGTTTCCCTGAAACCTTCCAAAATAAAGCAATTTTCTTCCTGTGATATTTATATTTCCACATTAAAATCCTATTTATTTGCACCCACAGACTCATATAGTAAATTATTTTGTGTATTTCCATGTGATTTAATGATAACCAACAGGAAACCATGTTATCGTAGCTGCTCCCTGACTCTGGGTCACTTGATGTTACACAACAGTGTCAAATTCCTGCTTTACAAAGAAAAGCTGCTGCGGTTTTAAAGGCGAAGTGTTTTATTTCGTCTGAGTTAATGTGGGTTCATCCACTCGCGGCCAGGCTGTAACCGGAGAGGGTTCTCTCTCTGCGGCTTCTGCCCCCGCGGATCCCCGGGAGGCAGAGGCGACCTGGAGGTGGGATGACAACATGTTGATGTTGGAACATTCTCCGGAGACACTGAAGCTGCGGCAGCGTCGATGATCATCAGCTGCAGGAAGCAGGTCTCCGTGATATGTCCCGTTCTCTGCCTCCCCGCGTCGACTCTCACCAGACTCCCTTCTGAAAATCTCCATTCTACCGATCATCACACGCGCTGAACGAGCCGGAATCCACTTTACAAGAGGTAAGATGTTTATATGTATTAATAGATCACGATCTCCAATTCGGTGCACAAACAACACAATAACGGAATTGTAAACCGGAACTGGAATTGATTTTACTTAAATACTTGAAGACCTCTGACGCTCATGTGCATTTAGAATGTACCTGTGAAATGGCAGAAAATAAAACTTGAGTCCGGTTCTGTTGACGCCGATAAGCAAAGCGGACACTGACCTTAACACGTGTCTTTTTCTATTGTGGTTTGCTGTACAGGGTTGTTGCTTATTGTAATTCGAAGTATTTTTATTTCCCTTTTGGGCTTTTCAGGGAATAGACTTGGTCAAATATTCAACAAAGTTTGCAGGAAATTAAAAACCCGAAAAAGTATTTGAGTCCTGGAGTAATCTGAAATGGGTGAAGCCCGCCGTTTCTGACTCAGTGGCCATTTTCCACATTGGCCCAGGGCTTTCATCAGATCAACTTCATATAGAGATGAATGTCATCTCAACAAGATGGAGATATAATCCACCTCGAGTTTCGTGTTCTGTCACATAGTGTGTCTGTGGCGTGGGGTCAAAGTTTGATCACACGCCATCAATACACAAGGTTGTGTATCTCAGACATACAAGTTCCAATCGAGTCCAAACTAGACAGGTGAGACAAGAGTTCTGGCCTGATGACATCTACACAGAGATCATGACTTAAGATAACAGAGCCCCCTGGTGGCAACCGGAAATGTCTTGTTCATCCATCACTTCCTCCTACTGACGAGAAGTGAAGCCGAAACATCTTGAACTCTAACGCTGCCGTCCTGCATCGATCATTTGGAGCCAGAGGAAGTGATGAAAGGATGGAGCCACGATGTCGAGATCCTGCAGATACACAAACACATTCAATGGCGATTCAGGACGCGTTAACTCCCACATTGTTTAGTTTGGAACTCAAGTATTGTGTGTGAACAGTTCCTGGGACCAGATTCCAAGTCCAAGAACAACACATAAAAATCGAGTCCGACAAAGGGAGGGGGTGTCAGTCCAGATCAACTCAACTTTTGTTTTCATGGTTCAGACTTTTGGACCAATTGCAGGAAGTGGAGAGATTATGTCTGTTGTTTGTGTGTCTCAGGTGTGAGCGTCCAGGATGGAGTTGGTGTCCACGTGTGTGTGAGTCATGGCGTCCACGTTGTCTCGGACGCAGCTCAGCCCACTCCACGGCCTCCGGGCCAAAGTGCTGCGTCGGTACGAGCACCAGCCTCTGGTGTCATGTCTGTCCGGCCTGTACGGCTGCAGGTGGAGACGCCTCGAGAGGATCCGGCCCGGAGACTGCTGCTGCAGCAAGGTCAGACCACGTCCAACATCTGGACACATCTGGTCCAGGTCTTCAGGTCTTATAGTCATGGCCAGGTTAAACCAGTAGGGGGTCCTGGGGCAGATTCATTGAATTACATCTCTTTAGGCCTTTTCAAACTAGATGTGTTAATAATCTTAATTTGCATTTTATAAATTGTTGTCGAGTGATGTCACAGGTTTAATTTTTAAGTTTTGCATCAGACTTGTTCATATCTAACCAAGCAGAAGGAGTCACATCTGGAAACTATAGTAGAACAACTTCCTTCTCGATCCCGTCTGACATAAAGTTGAGTTTTTGTTGACTTCTTTAATATATTTGTCCTAAGCCATTGATCTGTTATATGAAACCATTTTCATTCAAAAAATGTCAAAGTATTCAAAACAATCCTCAGCATCAATTGACCAGTGAAATATAATGATTCTTATCAGAGAGGAAGTTTTATTGATTTTCTCTCTCACAGTTATTGTCGTTCAGCATAATAACACCAGTTTAACCATCAATTAAAAGATTATAAATGTATTATGGATCTCACATCACTTCATTACTGATCTGCTTCTCTGTGGTAAACGACACAAACAGCGAGGCCTCGTGGTTCTGAGGTTCATTTCACAGCTGAGCCACTTTAGAGCTGATGCTGTTTGAATTCCTCCTTCTACTGGTTACCAGTCAAATCTCCATGGAAACCAAATGGAATCCAGGTACAACCTAGGTATTTATGAGCATTTGTGGTTAAAATGTTCCGTGTTGCGTTTGTGTGTTCGACAGTTGGAAGGAGTCAGCTTCGCTCTGCTTGTGGCGGCTTTCTGCTTAACGCTGGTGTTTCTCTACTTCTGGGGAAACGCGGAGAACGACTACGACGACTTTGACTGGTGAGTCGAGTCCCGAGTCCCGCTTGCACTCGAGTGAACAAGCAGCTGATTACATGTGTGATAACAAGCTCCCAGAGTCTTAAAACTATAATATGCTGATAATATTCTGGTTCAGGTGAAGCTGAACCAGATTCATTTTCTCTTTTGTCCTGCTGCAGATCTGAACTCTAAAATGAACTTTGAATACAGTAGATTTTTAAATATCCTTTTTTAAGCTCTTTGAAGAAAGAATGACCAGAAACAAGGGAGATGTAGCATGAAGGAGTCCAGCTGGATTTGAACTGTGGACTTTACTGTTCATGTCACCATGTTCTCCTCTGAGCCACAGGGACACACCTTAACATAATGAATGAATCATGAAGTCATTCAGTTATCCTTCAACGTGTTTACCCTTATCAATGCTGCTAAAACCTTTATCTTGATGATGTTCTCCTTCACACTTGACATCTATTACACTTACTCTTTTTGAGGGTTAAGGACAAAGGATGTCACACCATGTTAAAGCCCTATGAGACAAATTGTGATTTGTGAATATGGGATATACAGATCAATTTCACTCTCTCTGTCTCTCTGAGTTTATCCCGTGTTTGAGTTTAACACGTGTTTGTCCCTTGTGTGTGTTTAACATGTGTTTTATCCTATGTACTCTGCAGGTTTAACTTTGGGAACCTGGGCTTCTGGTTCCCCTGGTCTGTGGTGCTGCTGGTCATCGCTGCAGGTTTCTTTACCTACGTCACGGTGCTACTGGTGAGGCACTGAGGCTCCAACCGGTGAAGGTTTCACTGATTAAAGTTGTTTTGTCATCCAGTTTGTTTCAAATGTATAACATCTTTGAAAATTAAAAAGTATTTTCTGATGAAATTTTTTTATAGCTTGTCAAATATTCGTTTAAAGTTTTAAAGTTTATTTTTATTACCCATTTAAATGTAAATTCAATAAACACTCACTATTTTCTTAATTTATATATCTTTCTCTGTTGTTATTGACCAGTTGGATTATCTGAATTACTTTAAATTTAGTTTTTGTCAAACTTTAATAGTACAGTTGCTTTTCTTCCAGCTGCTCGCTGTGTGTTTGCTGTCGGAGGGACAGAAACTGTTTTTACACTGGAGTCACAAGGTAAACCTGCTCTGTCTCAGCTGCAACATGTAACTTCACCACTAGATGTCACTAAATTCTACACACTGAACCTTTAAATAAAAAACGGAAAATTGACACTTCTGCTGCAGAAAGATAAAGTTATGTGACAGTGTAAGTTTGTTTTATCTTCCTACATCTTCAGATCGGGATCCTGGTCAGTCTGGTGTTCTCCGTGTTGGCCACGGCCGTCCTGTCCAGACTGTGGAGTAAAGAGTGGACAACGTTACTTCTTTCATTTCAGGTGAATCTCTCTGAATCTCTCTCTCTCTCTCTCTCTCTCTCTCTCTCTCTCTCTCTCTCTCTCTCTCTCTCTCTGTCTCTCTCTTCCCACCATCCCTCAGTTTTCTGACGTCAGATTTTCTCTCTGAACCAGGTAACGGCTCCTTATTTACATGTGGGCGGAGTCTTGCTGATGACAGCGCTGGCTTGGCCAATAGCTTTCCATTTCTCTCGCGCGAACGGCAGAGGTGAGGCGCACGTGTCACGTATTTAAATTATAAAGGTTTTAAAGTTTTGAATGAATAAAAACTTTCTAAACTGCAAAACTGTTGGATTTGAAGGAGAAAATTTGACAGTTTTGGAAAAGAAATGTTAAAAAATCCACCTACTGTCACAAGCTTATGAATTAACCCATCACAAGCAAGTGGATAATATCTCTTTAATGTAGAAATGTTCACTCTTTAAACCAGTTTGAGATTAATCCTCAATAAAATATCAGTATCCTGATATAAAACAGACCGACACGAAGACGTCTCCGACTTTTCAAACCCCAACTCCGTCTCCTGTGCTGGTTTTTAAAACATGTGTGTGTGTTCTGTGTGTGTTTCAGTCGGACATGGCCTGGTCCTCAGTGTGTACCTCGTCCTCCTGTCTGCTCTCTACCTGGTGCCCCTCGGTTTGTATTCTCCTTGTATCAAAGAGGAGCGGAGCCTGGGCCCTGCACCGGCGCTCATCGGCCACCGGGGAGCCCCCATGGTGAGCAGCTGGCCCAGATGTCCCACTTTATTTAGTTTGTGTGATTTTCTGAATTAGCTTTTTGACAGATTGTCTGAAATCCTTCATTGTGTTTGTACTTTGCTTGTTTTGTCGAAAAGTTTGATCTTTGTAATTTACATTTTGACAAAGAAAAGCAGCAAATTTGAGAAACTGAAACCAGAGAAAACTGAACTTTTGTGTTTGTAAAACTCATCGTTGAGAATTTGTTTAAAATGTATAAAGACGTCAGAGCGGAGAAATCATCCGACTGAGAAAATCCTCCAGAGCAGGAAGTTTAAAGTCTGGACTCAAGACGAACACTTTTCACAAATCTGTGTCAAATATGTGAAACATTTTCCTGGAGTTTCCAGAGTTCGTGTCTGATGCTCTTTCCAAACAGGAAGTGAACTCATATCCTTCTCACCCACAGTGTTTACAATTCTGTAAACACAACGTAAGAAATATTTAGAGTTAAAGAACAACCTGCTTTTCAAATGTTAATGTGATAATTCATTAGTCACTGTGTGTTGCAGCTCGCTCCTGAAAACACTCTGATGTCATTTGAGAAGGCGGTGGAGGCAGGAAGTGAAGGTCTGGAGACCGACGTCACCATCAGGTCAGTGGGCGTGGAGAGTATTTCTACACACTTTTACTGTGATGATAGCTGTTGTGGGTTGTCATGGTTACAGTTATGACGGAGTCCCCTTCCTGATGCACGACCGCACGCTGCGGCGGACGACCAACGTGGACGAGGTTTTCCCAAACCGGACCGACACCGCGGCGGCCATGTTCACCTGGGAGGAGCTGCAGAGCCTGAACGCCGGCTCCTGGTTCCTCTCTGTGAGTCGCACAAAACGCACAGTAGACAATATAGACAAGTGTTTTTAATTAGCAGGTGAAGAACACATCATCCAGCTCGTGTCAGCGTGTTGATTGGATATCGACCCTCGTCCCTTCCAGCTCGATCCGTTCGGCACGGCCGGCTCACTGGGAGCAGACGAGCGGCAGCGGGCAGGAAACCAGTCGGTCTGCAGCCTGCAGGCCGTCCTCCAGCTGGCGGCCCACACGGACAAGCTGGTGATCTTCGACCTGTACCGTCCGCCCAGTTCACACCCGTACAGCGACACCTGGATCCAACGCACGCTGGAGGTCATCCACGAGTCGTCCATTCGGTCCTCACAGGTCAGACACAGCTGCAACTAACTTCACTGCTTGGTTCTAGTTTCATCCTTCCCTCGAAGTTTTGAGGAAAACTGGAAACAAACAAATGGTAAAACGGTAAAGTTCCTCTGAGGCACAAACGGCTTTTTAACTCCTAAACTTCTTCTATTGAAGAGAGATCTATAGAACTGGTCATTTGACAACTTCAAATTGGAAACAAGGTCAGTTTTATAGTTGTGTAAAGTGTCGAAGCAGAATAAGTAGTTATGTAAATGTGAAAACGTTTATTTAAATCCATTATGATCTGTTCTGCCTTGTTTAGAAAGTCTGTCACACCAGGCTCAATTATAAAATATCTAAATTAAACATGGCATCATGTAACTAAAGGTAAGAGATGATTTACAAAGAGTATTTATATATTATATATATATATGTATTTATTGTGTTTGTGTGTGTGTGTCACCAGGTGCTGTGGCTGCCGTCAGATCTCAGGTCTGTTGTGAATGAATTTGACCCCGAGCTGCAGCAGACGTCAGGAAGTCGACTCCCCCTAGAGGAGCTCCAGAGCAACAACATCGTCAAAATGAACCTGGACTACACGTCCATGTCTGCCGGGCTCGTCAGGTGTGTGTGTGTGTGTGTGTGTGTGTGTGTGTGTGTGTGTGTGTGTGTGTGCGTGTGTGTGTGGCTGCTGCCCTGTGTAATATGTCGTAACACTCCTCTCCTCTCCTGAGCAGTGAGTACGCTGCCGTGAACATCACCACCAACCTGTATGTGGTCAGTCAGCCGTGGCTCTACTCTCTGGCGTGGTGCTGTGGCGTCCACTCAGTCAGCACCAACTCCCCCCAGCTCCTCAGCTCCATGGGCTCCCCGCTCTTCCTCCTGGTACGACCACGGCCCTCATGGTTCCACAGAGCTCTCTACTGCACATCATGGTCTTCATCATCATCAGATTGAGTTTGGCTCATTGTCTCGTTTCTCTCCTTCTTTCAGACTCCAGGTGAATACCAGCTGATTTGGATCCTCACTGATTTGCTGTCTCTGGTGTTGATCGTCCCCATCTTCATTTTTCACAGGTGAATCTCTCTCTCTCACACACACACACGCACCACTTATTGTTTTTTATACATTCAGAGTAAACTCCAGATGTAGAAGGGACTTCAGTGAAGACGTTGGACCCTGTGCTGTCGTCTCAGTTTCTTGTTTTGCCCCCAGGTGGCGAGAGCAAGTACTGACGTCCTGCTCAGGCGACAAAATCTCACCGGACAAAGCCACTTACAGCAAGTTCCAGACGGGTGAGACACCGTGAAGGATCGGCCCCGATATTAAATTGGGGAAAGACACACATCAAAGGTTCAGAAAAGAACTGAATTAAGCTTAATTGAAAATTGACCAAATAACATAACATGAGTAAATAGTGTGTTTAGTGGTTTTAAAGAAAACGAGGCATCACCCTGAGAAAGTTTCACTATTTTACATTTTATAGATCAACAAATGTATCTGGAAATAATACTGCAGAATAATTGATAGTTGAAATATTCTAAAAAACTCCCAAAATGAAGTTTAATTATTTGATAAATGATGTTTCCACCGTTATACTTAAAGACACATCTGTTTTCTTTCCAGTGTGAAATGTCCAAATCCTCATTTAACCATCCGGGTTGTTTAATGCTTCTTGTTGAATTTCTGAAATCACATTTTACACAAAGAGGTACACAGACATTTTATTCATCTGATCTTTGTTTTCAGAGATGAGCGACATATGGTCGATCTCCAGTGGGAACCAGCAAGCAGGGAAGACGCCAAACCTGGCAACCGTCACCGTGACTTGACGTCCGCCGACACTGAGACACAAACTGCCGACCTCGAAGAATCTCAGTGAATTACAAACATTTCTTCACTTTATTAACATTGCAGATTTTTTCTTTTTTTACCTCAGAAACAATAAAGTTCTGTTTATTTTTTTAGCAAATTCAAGTTTCAAAAGAAGTGGCCAATATTTTAGCGACTGATCAGAATTGAAATGTTTTCAGATATTTCTCTGAATCAATCTAAACTCCAGAGGTGCATTAAGAGAAATTACGTTTTCTGTTCTTTGCAAAATGTTGTTTATTCACGTTTTCATCAGGATATGTGGTCACGTATTGAGTACAACAATTTCTCCTTAATAAACATGGTCCAAAAAAAAAGTAATGTGATTGTTTCTTTATGTCTTTATGATAAAAATCAGTGCTAGTGGTTCAAATGTTTAGAAAAAAAGAAACAGAAACATGAGAATAAAATCATTCAGCATCTTCAGTTTGTGTTCGTGAACAAACGTCTGTGGATCGACTCCGACCAGCAGGTGGTGATTGAACCTCGTGGCACCTGGTGGTCGGTTTCTTTACCACGTGCGTCACTACAGAAAACACCAGCAGCTAGTTTAACATCCAGATCCCACGACGTAAACTGTACGAACTAAAACAAACCAATCAAATGAGAGAGAAATTAAAAACACTAGCTGAAATCTGAAAGGTCGTTTGAATGAGACGTGACCTCTGGTGAGGTGTACTCAGCGTGTTCTTAAGGGATTTGATCCACAACACGTTCGAAGGTGACTCTTTACTTTGAACTGGTTTGATGAAACTGTTTTGTTGATGCCTGCATTTTGAAGAAAACCTCATTTTCCTAGAAAAGTTGTTATGGTAATAAACTGAGGATTTCGCTTTGATGAAATAACGCAGACATCTGGAGTCGTCCAGTGAGACGGTGACCACATTTCACACTCAGCGGAATAAAAACCCAAATAACTGTCGTCCGGTGGGAAAAGATGATTTAAAGGCAGCGGGTGAGTTTTAAGACGGAGCCCATTCATAAGAACGTAAAGGAAAAACGTTGGCATTACAGTATCGGAGAGAACCGTCAATCGTCTCTGTCTTAACAAACCCTCCATGGGGACAAAGCAAAGATGAGTGTCCACGTGGCTTTACACTGTGTGTGTTTGTGTTTGTGTGTGTGTGTGTGTGTGTGCAGGATTGATTGATGGTGGTCGATGACTTTCCAGTTTCAGATCACTTGCTGTTGCCCCGGGACGTTCTCTGTTTAGTCATGGTCGTCAGCATCTGGCTGATGTAAGAGGTCAGGAGGTCGTCCATCTTGTAGCCCTGAGGAGGAAAACATTGCTCTGTATTAGAGTTTTATTCATTTAGATTTAGATTTTTTTCAGATTCACCGAGTTTTTCAATGATTTTAAAATGAACTTTCCTTGAAATATATTCACTTTGCCTAAAATCTTCACTGTCTAGTTTGATTAGATTATGTGGAAATGTTTAAAACAGCCAACAGCTCATTTAAAGTATTGTGGGCTCGGACTCACCAGGGAGGTTTCACACAGCAGTTTGCTGCCTCGCACCAGGTTCCCGATGGTGATGTGGAAATACGTGTTGCCGCTGCTCCAGTTTGAGATTTTCGTGAAGGGGTGAGTGGTGAGGACGTCCTGCAGGAAAAAGACACACTTACAATTTGAATCTACAAGTTGTTGTTTGAGCAACTTAAAGCCAAACTGACCAAAATCTAAGCATGATCTGTTTTAAAGGCACATTCATAGATTTATGGGTGATGAAATTCTGCACCGATGATGCACAAACTACCCATTTATCTCACACTGGTGATTATTCATGTGCACGAATGTGATGGATCAGGACCCACCTTCGACTTCGGATCGATCAGACTCACTCCGTGTTTGTTTATCGCTATCAGGAGGGTTTCTGGGTAATTTGGATCCGTTGTTTGCTGCAGAAAAAAAACATTTAAAACCCCAAAACTTCAACACACAGTCTGGTTCAGCTTGTGTATTCTTGCTTTCTCGAAGTGAAGCAGACACAACACATGTAATCAAGTATTTTACAAAACGAGCTGCACAAATTATAACGTTTTTACCTTCACTTCAAAGAACGCAGAACCGAACGTGGGCCACTTGTAAATGATTTTGAGGAGCGATAGTTTTGCTTCTTCTGGAGTTTTCCCCGATTGTTTGTTGAACAGCGACAGGATCGACTGAGACGGGAAACAAAGACAAAAACGACAAGTTAAAAAAACTCATAACGACACAACACGTGCTTAGTAGAGATCATATCTAAATCTATATGTCGTAACTATATGCGCTCACCCTCTTCCAGTCGTCGGGGGACAGATGTCGGAGCTGGTCCTGGGGCACGAGCTCCTTCAAGATTTTGCAAATGTTCTGGAAGTGCGATTTCTCCTCGTCGTACTTCACCCTGTAGATCAGCGCCGCCAGCTGGTACACCTCGTCCCTCGGACACTTGTGGTAGCCGCGCAGATACTTCGGCAGCTCCTGCAGGGACGACGCAGTTTACACTTGATGCTGCAACGTCTGGGAGCTCTTAATTATTTTTCAGTGTCATATAAATGTGTTTAAACTCACCTGGTAGTAGTGGAAGATGGAGTCGGCCATGGAATCTTTTCCCGGCACCGTGTTGGTCCAGAGCTTCTTCATGAAGAACACCTGGTACGTCAGTGAAGGCACGACACCTTCACAGGACCAGAGCCGATGAGAAGAGACATTAAATATCAACTTAAAAACATTCATATACATGTTGTCAGTTTGTTCTGGACTCAGTCTCCACACAAACTATATAAGTTCAGAGTCTCCTTATTCTATATGTGTAAAGCATTTCAAACAACAAATAGTTTTTTAACTAGTTGTTTGAAAGAAAATGAACCAAAGTTGCCTACTGTCTGATTTTTAAGTTTAAAGTGTCACCTTCAGGGTTATGACTATAATCAACAACACTGGAGAGCTGCAGCTTTCTGTTTGTGCAGCAGCAGATTGAAGAGGTTCATCTTTTTACCGTCTTTCACTGGTCGGGCTTTCTTGATCCAGTCCGTCAGATGCCTCACGAAGTCGAAGAAGAAGTCGCCGTCGGGGACACTGATGACCTGGAAAACCAAACCACAAACTGATGTTCTCTAGGAAGCAGAATCCACAGTAGTGCAATAACCAAAAAGCAGAAAAAGTGACAGGATAAAATAAAGTCAGCTCTGTTCTTTCTGCTGAGGAAAACTCATGGACTCCTTCAGTAGCTACAAACCACATTCACCAGAATCCAGAATCCTCCACAGCCCCTTCTCACCTTGTCTGTGATCTTGACAAAAAGACTGAAGCCCTCCGAGGATTTGAGCATCAGACGCCCTGAGATGTTGTGGCAGAAATCTTTGGCTTTGGTGCTCGACTCCACCTCAAACACCTGCGAACACAAACCAGCACAAAGTGAAACAGCTGGAACACGACAAGGTGAAACAGCTGGAACACAAGGCCATGGGCAGTGTGTGGTCATGAAAATGTCTATGCTGCTTCCCTTTGGTTGAAATGCTTAAGCTTATCGTCACTGACCTCGTCTGAGTCGTCCGGGAAATAGACTTTGTGGAAGATCTGGGTGGTTTTGTGCTGGATGGCCTCCACCTCCACCAGGTGAGGGGGATACTTCCTCGAGCCGTTTCTACGACAAATACACAAGAGGAGAGGTTAAACAACAAAGAGTGTTGAAGGGAGACAAATACCTCCGGTGTGTGTGAGTCACCGTAAGGCTTTCTGTAGCCGCTGCATACAGTCCGGAGCGAGAGGACAGTGCTTCTTGGCCTGGAGGAACTTCTGGACGTGAGGCAGCAGGACGTTACTGGGAGGAAACAAACCAGTGCAGAGCCACAGGAGCTCCCAGCCCTTCTCCTCACTGTACCTACACACACACAGGAGTGAAACAACTGTATGAATAATTCACAGGACTCAAATATCTGCTCTGGCAACTCTGAAAAAGCTTCATCCATGTGCAGGTGAGCTCCTTGAAATGCGCTTGTAGTGTGTAAATCCACATTTGCTTCTTTAATTCAACATATATTGTGTGTTTCTTATATTCGTCTCATGTCAGAAACGTTTGTGTGTCAGACTCACTTGATGTGATTGTCCGTCAGCTGTTTGAGGATCTGACAGAAGATCTCGTCTTTCAGCGGCTCGGCCTTCAGAGCTCCTTCGAAGATCTGGTCCGTGAGCTCGTTGACGAAGCGAACGCGTTTGGACGGGTAGTCGCCCATGTACTTCATCACAGGTGGAGGCTCAGTCAAGAACAACAACATAACAACAACATAACAACAGTTTGAAGGGATTAACATTAAAGATTCAATCATTAAATGGTTGTTTAGCGAAATTAACTGAAACAAATTAAACACTTTTTAAGAAGTTTAAACGAGAAAAGGGTTAAATTCACAGAGAAAAAAGGTCGTTTTCTTTAATCTCAGATGTTTGGATGGACAATAAAATGTGACTGTTTTTGTAAAAAATTAAATCTGGCATATTTCGGGAATTGCACCGACACACACACACACTCTCTGGTGAAGGATATCTGTTGAGGCCAGGCAGGCCTCCTGGGCGAGCTCCTCGTGAGCCAGCACCTTCTTCAGCAGAGGCTGTTTGAGAGGCTCCCTGGTGCAGCTCCACAGACGCTCCTTCCCTCGGGATTTGGGGATCATCACCCTGCTCAGGGTGCTCTTAGGAGGAGGCCTGCAGACACAGAAGAGGGCGGGGGGGATGAGTGGAGACAAGGACACACACACTCACACATTACATGCTAATATAAGCTTTAATTAAGAAGCTCTGATAGTAACTAGGATCATTTCAGACACAAAACTCAACCATGAGAATTAATACCAGAATAGTAATAATTGACAGATAATGATGACGTTGAAATGACACAGATCAGAAGTTGAGTCAAGGTTAAAGGTTCAGTGTGTAGAATTTAGTGACATCTAGTGGTGAAGTTGCATGTTGCAGCTCAATTTCTGCCAATAGATCCTTTCACCTACATCTTACAAACTTTAAATAAAGGGCGATGTTTAACCATACATGATGTTTGCAAGTCCAGAATAAAAAGCACCTGAAGTAGTCGTAGGAGAACTCCTCCAGCGTGTACGTCTTGGTTTTGTCCTCGTTGTCTGACGGCTTCATCTGGGACGAACTGATGGATTCTCGTCTCTGATCGGGAGTCATGGTCACGAGCGCCTGAGATGGAGAGAGGGAGAAAGAAAAGATGGGAGGGAGGAGACAACATGGTTTCACTACTGGGACGAAGCAGTCATCAATAATCTCCAGTGGTTAGTCGAGGCTCCACCCACCACGATGTCGTACTGCGGTCTGGTGATGGTGGGCACGACGTAGACGCAGTCAGCCGGGAAGTCTCCTCTCTGTTTGGTCTTGTCGTTGATGCCGTGAGCCCAACCCGAGTTCATCACGTGTTCTCCGTCGTGATCGTCCAGGATGATGAGATCCCCTTTGGAGAAACTCAGGAAGGTGGAGTCCACCCCGGCTGCATAAATAACACGTACGTAGAGCTTTTTAAAAACACGTGTCTGACGAACCTTACGCGCAAAACCTGCTTTTATTTTCCAGTAATCCCTGAATTCTTACCGGGGTTGGGACAGTCCATCAGTCCCACCACGTACTTGGACCTCTTCCTCAGGCCATCGAGGAAGGAGACCACCAGATCCCGGATGTCCTCGGCGTTGTTGGAGGTGAACGTGTACTTGTCTCCTTTCATAGTGGCCAAGGTGAAACTCTGGCCCTGGAGTTTACCCCCTCTGAGAAAGGGAATTCATATTAAACCAGTTTAATCCTGAAGTAATCATTTAAATGCTGGATAATTGCTTTAAATTTTAATTCCCAGAAGTAAAATGTTTCAATTGAGAAGCCATAAAGTAAGATATCATATTTTCCATATCTACACGGATACAAAATCATCTAATTTGTGACCCAGGTTTTGTTTTGGTGATGGTACCTGCTACTGGACACTGCAGTGATCTCTGGGAAAGACAGTTCCAGCAGCACCTGCTCCTGCTCGTCCACAAAGTAAACCCCGGTCCAGTTCACCGCCACGATCACGTCGTTCTTGGGCAGACTGGGTCCTGTGGAGGAGACGTGTGTCATGACCTCGAGGAACGAGAAAGGATTCACTGTGACACCGGAGTTTAACAATGAGACTCAGAATATTACCTGAGAATTTAAAGGCCTCGTAGAAGCGAGAGAAGAGCAGGGGCCACTTCAAACGGGCGAAATCCACCACGTCCTCCTTCACCCTCTGTGTGTTCGACCTCCTCTTCAGGTTTAATCCCTGAACAATCAAGTACAGTTAGTCAGTGCCGCTCACAGACAAACAAAGTGTCTGTTGTTGGTGTAGCTTCCTGCTGCCGGTACCTTCTTGTGGGCTTGGATTATCAGATGAGACCACTTCTCTGACGTCTTAGTGGCCGTGATCTCTCGGTCGGGGATGTAGGACGGAATGAGGCTGAGCAGACGATCCTGGAGGATTTCAGGGCCGTAATCCACAAAGTACTGCTGAGAGGCCAGCTCTGCCAAGTCCTCCTCCTTCAAGACCAGACACAGGGCAAAGAGTCGATGAAGAAGATAACAAATGTCTCGTTTAGTGGCTGAGTCTCCTTCTGAGGAAAGAAATGGACAGACTGTGAATTCAGTAACACGCAGCTCTCACCTTCTCGCAGCGATACTCTCCGAACTTCACCCCTCGGACGATCTGCTGGTAGATGAGGTTTGTGGCCACCTGGTCCTCGGCCGGGTTGTGCCAGGGGCTGAAGATCTCCTTCCTGAAGAACAGCCTCCAGGGGGCGTTCCTCTCCTGAGCGCCCTGCTCCTTCGCGTACTGCTCGCACTGGGAGACGGCGTCCATGACGTGGTCGCTGCCGCTGCCCAACGAAGACACCTGACGAAAGCAGTTTCATTGAGTCATTCAGTCGCACACTGTACTGCAGCAGTCTCACAACAATACATTACAAGTCTGTCCCCCGGGGGGCCCAGTGTGTCCCAGTGTCTCCCAGTGCGTCCACGCCCCTGGCTTTCACCTTGTCAAACAGGGCGATGTACAACGAGAAGCCGAATCGATCTCTCAGGTTGTTCTTGTCGGCCAGAGCGTTGCAGAGCTCGCTGGCGGTGGTGGCCGAGTCTGCCAGGAGGGTCTTAGTGGTGCCGTCCATGAACGTGACTGGTAACATGATGGGCTTCTTAGATTTAGTGGCCTGCAGCTCCAACCAGGACGGCGGCTGAGTCCGTGTGCGATTGATAAACGTCCTCCTCAGCCTCTCCTCGCAGTATGGAGCGTAACCAGGGGGACCGTTGATCAAGAACGTCCGTAAATACTAAAGACAGAAGGACGGACGTAAAGAGACAAGACAAACTTCATCAAATCAATAATCCTGAGTCAAATAAAGCAAATAAAGAAGTTTTAAATAAACAATGACTCTGCTTGAGATCATAACAAAGGAATAAACAGAGCTAATTGTAACTTACTGAAGAGAAAAAGAGCCGTGAACATATTTACACAGCATCTTGATTCATCCATTATTTAATTGTTATAAGCTGATTATTGTTGTTTTTAAAGTGTCCGAAAATAGTGAGTCAAAGTCAGACGTCTTGTTTTGACCAAACAGCCACAGAAGAAAAGGAAAGTATTAAATCTTCTGAGCTGAAATTATAAGATTGGATATTTTTTCCAATACAAATCAAAGAAAACACAATTTATTTGAGTGGATTCTTTGATAACTTTGTTTACTTTAATGACTTTTCTTTTTCTGGTTCAGACTCCTGAGCTTTTATGATGGCGACAGAAAGATGTTTGTGACTTTCAGTAATTGTTCTGTCTTGTGCTCTCAGTTGGATTCTGTCTGGTTTGATTTGTTTATATCACAAGGTTTTTTTTCTTTTGTGGATAATTTGCTTTTGCTGAAGAAATTATAGAATAATTTAAGTAAGGGGACAATGAAAAGGACGAGCAGTTGTGTCTCAGTCACAGACAAACACCACATGAATCACTCATCAGTCGTCAGAGGTTTCTTACTTTGAGGAACTTCTCGGAGGGGGCGAAGCAGCCGAGGCAGAGCGACAGCAGGATCCATCCCCGGGCGTGACTGCTCTTGGACGGATTCTGGGTGAGCTGCTTGCAGATCTGACAGTAGATCTCGTCCCTGGAGCAGAGACACCACAGAGGACCCACATCAGTCTAATCATTTAAAAGCTAAAGGGAAAATATTGAATACTCTAATTGCTCAACAAATGCATGCTCCTGAGGAGATGAACCATTTCCCTTCTGAATACTTTGTATGATCCATCTTCTGGTACTAGTAGGTTTCTTCTAATGTCACTTAGGAGATAAAACTTTTTGAGTTTTAACACTGGTTTTGTCTGTAGCGCCACCCTGAGGACAAATTCAACATCTGTAACCTCACAGATCATCTCAGAGGATGTTGTGCAGCAGGACGTTCTGTGGATCCAGTGGAGACATTAATAGGAAGCTGCTCCAGAACATAGGTCACCTGAGGGCGGGTCGTAAGATGCCGTTGCCGATGATGAAGTGAAGCTTCTCCAGGTTGGAGGTGGGCCGGTCCTCCAGCATGCTGTTCCCCTGGAGGCCGTAGTCGCTCTCGGTCAAACGCCTGGTGACCTGCAGCAGACACGAGACAGAGAGAGAGAGAGGAGGAGAGAGAGAGAGAGAGAGAGAGAGAGAGAGAGAGAGAGAGAGAGAGAGAGAGAGAGAGAGAGAGTGAGAGAGAGAGGAGAGAGAGAGAGAGGCTTCAACACACACTTCAACTATGCAGGGAAATTCCTCTGCATTTCAAACCCAAAGCAACTGGATTTAATTTGTGATTTAAAAAGGCAAAGCTTGCAGGATTGACCTTTGAACTACAAATTCATCACAGCTGCAATAAAAGACCCAAATAGTTGAGAATAGTTTGAGTCAGTCTGGAGTCCAAGTTCTTGTTGGTTTGAATCTCACCTCCTCTGTGATCTTAGATTTCCTCTTCAGGGTGAGAGACACGAGTTTGTGTCTGATGCTGTTCCTCTTCTGGTTGTCAATGGCACTGTTCTGTAGAAACAAGCGAGGAACCACAATGACATCTTACACATTTGAAGACAACAGGCTTCTATCACTGAGGTTACTGGCTTCCTTCAGGTGTCTTCTCATCCCCTCACCTCTCCTTCCACCTGCAGCTCCTGCAGCTCCCTCTTGTACGTCCTCTTCCCGAGGGTTTCGTAGATCTTGGTCATGACTGGAATCTTTTCGCTGCCGTCGTTTATGACCAGCTGGCTCTTGGGTTCGGCGAGGTCGCCCATGAACCTCAGCACGGTGATCCACACGGCCAGTGCAGCCTGGAAGACCAGAGAGGAGGTTACCAGTCATCTAAACAACCGTGGTAGCAGGAGATCCAAACCTGAGTCTCACCAGCTGATCTCCTTCGTCCTCGTGAAAAAGCAGCGGCTGCTTGAGCGGCCGTCTGATGTACGTGTGAGTGGAAACTCCCTGGAAGTACGTGGCTGCAAACTTAGAGAACTTGTACTCAGACAAATCCTCCTCTTCTTCATCGGGCAGCGGCAGAGCTTCATTCAGCAGCTCCTCTTCAGCTTCTTCACTGTGAGGAGTGTTCTCCAGGTCCTGACGGGCGGGAAAGGAACACAAAGAAAAAAATGTGAGAGCATATTCTTCATCTTCATTATTATGGGATAATTGTGTTACTTTTTAGTGTGAAAAAAAAATTGATTACTTAATTTTCATAGGTGTTTGACTTATAGCCACTAAGGTGAATCTGCAGGTGGCCTTAGGGACCATATAAGGAATCGAAGGCTTCCTGATCAGACACATACCTCGAAGCCACTTGGTGCTCGTCCGTCCTGGTTCGGTAACGGCCCCGAGTTCCCCAGGAAGCCAAACATACGGTCGACCATGTCGGAGTGATCCACAGGCTGCTCCTTCTCCCTCTCCATCTGCTCCAGCAGCTCCTTCTTCCTCCTCGCCTCCTCCTTCTCCTCGCGCTCCCTCTCCTCCTGCTGCTGGGTCAGTTGGACGAGCCGCTCCTGGTGATTCCTCTCGGCCTCGGCCTTCGCCCGCCGCGCCGTCATCTGGTTCCGCAGCTGCTCCTCCTCGGCCAGACGCTGGCCCTCGGCTTCCAGGCGATGCTGCAGCTGTGCGGCGGACGGGGGTGAGAGGACACAGAGGGACAGAGGCAGGTAGGATGATGAACAGATTAGTGTTTGACTGATTGGGCTTTTTCTGTTACTGTAAAACTGGATTAGAGGAACTCAGGGGAAATATTAGGACATCACTAGACACCATTTATCAAAGAATATAAAACTATTATTTACATCTGAACTCAGCTAAAAATTCTTTGACCATTTACAGTAACTGCTAAAGCTGAATAAACCTAAACTTCTACACAGTGTAGAGTTCCATTTGTGTTGTCATGAACATGTGACACAAATGTACACACAACAGTGATGACATGTAACAGCAGACTCGAGCTGCTTCAGCCACTTAGCTTCTTCACTGTCCGCTCACTGGAGCAGCCGAGACCTGCTCTGCAGCGTTATTTGATTCTTCTCCAAAATCTCTCGTCAGTTTTACAACAAACAGATTAAACGATAATTTGCAAAACAGATCGTTTATTCAACATTGTGTTTCATAACAGGGCAAATATATAATGAAACAATAATAATCAAAACTTTGCTCTTTATTCATAAGGTCAACATTTTGTTTTATGTTTGGCAAACATATTAAAAAACATATAGAAATATTTGAGGTGCTCCTTTGTCTTTGAATTCAGCACTTTTTACTTTAGGTACCAAAAAAGCCTTTAAAAGTGTGTTTGTAACATTATTATGAATTTATTCTTATTCTAATTTCAATTTGATTAGAACAGATTTTTTTTCTCATTATAATTCAGTTTCATAATGGCACCCTTTTATTTTCTACACCAACTCCTAACTCTTGAACCCTGGCTCTGTCCGTAGGCAACAACATTTACAATTAGGCATATTTAAGTTATTCCAAATCTCACATGATCATATGTCATAAGGCTTCACAGTTATGTAATGAAACGTCACTTCAGCACGAGGATCCTCGTCTGTGTGGCACGTCAACAACAACACGATACAAGTAGCAGTAGTAAACGTGGTGACTCTTTACCTCTGCCCTCAGCCTCTGGCAGAAGCGTCTGGCGATCATGCCCCTGGTGTAGGCCTGCATGGTCAACACGGCACGCAAGCGCCGCCAGAAGGTCCGCCGGATCATGAAACCACGGCAACGGGCTTGGGTGAGAGTGATTCGAAGGCGAGTAATCTGGTAGCTTCTTAAGAACTTCCTCGACCTGTAGACGGCCTGAAGGCGCAGGAAGCCCTTCTGCATCTGGGAAGTGGGAGAAGGAAACAGATGGTAAAGGTTCCACGTGGAGGTTCGGACCTGAGGTGGAGCAGTGGAGCCGGTTCTGCACGAGTGGGTCATCTTCCTGTTTATTTCATGTTCTAACAATTCTGTCACACTATTCCACAGAAATACAGGATAAGATGTGGAGCACTAATTACATCTGATAGATCACAAGGACACAGACTAAGAATTATCTGAGTTAAGGCTCATTTAATGTTAAATTCATATATAGGAATGGAGCCTTCTGTTCGCACTTAACCTCAAGACACCAGGCAGAGAATTCAGTAATGGCTGAACTTTTTGAGACTTTGAGATTATAATGTTATTAAGCTTGGGAACAGGGAGGAACAGTTTCTGCAGAACATCTGGACGGAAGAGAAGGAGAGGTTGCTCCTTTAATCTCTTATCCTCGTAAAACACTTTGTAACCCAAGTTTTAAAAGGTGCTAGTTCGTATAAATGAGCCTTAAATGTGTATAAATAACTTTTTGTTTGTTCACATTAAAACTCTACAGGCCACTTATAGAATATTTATATCAATGGTAATCTGTAAAACTCACAATTTGGTAATTCTTTCTGCACCGATAACCCCTCCAGACCTTTTGGATAAAAGTCACCGCGCTCCTCAGTCGGAGGAAGTTGTTCCTGTAGAATAATAATGACAGATGTCAGATTTTAAAACCAGGATGTTTTAAGACACTGTGACATGAATCCTTCCTTTTGGAAATGAACATGGAAGTTTACTCCCCAAAAATACAAAGTGTACTTCCAGAGAGAGTGTGATTGAATAAAGGGAAAGTAGAGGGACAGTATAGAAAGGTCCTGACCTCTCTTTCAGTCCTCGCACAGACTTCTGGATGAGGATGACCTTGTCTGTAATGGCCTTGTCTCGCTCCACCTCCAGCTGCAGGTCGTGGTGATCCTGATAAAAACAAAGAACACAAGCAGGCGGTTGGAAGTGAGGATGCAAATGGAAATAAATCTATTTTTTGAATGCCAGTATGAATGATGCACAACCTTCAGGAAAACTTTGGTCTTTCCGATTTGCCAGTCGTCATGTTTCCCCAGTCGAGCCAGGACTATCTTCTGAGAGGTCCCTCGTAGATCCGCCTGTGAGGAGCAGGAAACACAAGAGAAAGTGATTATTGTTATGAATGAAAATGAAATGTAACCAGACAGAGATCCTTAAAAGGTCTTATCAGGACGAGAAGGATTCAACAGAAACAGAGAGGTCACTGAGGTCGGTTGTTGTGTTGCTGACCTGAACGTGAGCAGGTTTCACTCCAGGCATTAAGACCCGGTAACGGTCCACAAACTCGGCGAAGCTGTATCTGATGGGGTAACCGGCCCGGCGGATCCGGATGGTCTCCATCATACCGGAGTATCGCAGCTGACGGATGCACAGCTCTCTGTCGAATATCTGAGGAAACACAACAGGAGAACTCAGCTTTACAGACTTACACGCAGAAGAGACTAAGGATTGTATTATTTCTAACACACACACAGAAACAGACACACACTGCTCACTCACCATCGGTTTCTTGAGCTCGTTGGGTTTGATACAGCGAACAAAGAACGGCTGACACACGCTGAGCGTCCTCATCAGCATCTCCAGGGAACGTTTGAACTGACTGCTCAGAGTGGGAGAGCGTTTCCTCGTCTCGACACCCTGCACACACACACACACAGACACACACACACAGACACACACACACACACACACACAAACATATTTCAACCTTATTAGTAAGAGGACTCATCAGGTGGGAATGAATATTCATGATGTTAAAAATGTTTAACCCCTTAAAGACTTTATTTACTGCTATTATTATTCTCTGATCACGTTTGTTCAAATTCAAGTTGTGTTGTTTATATTTCATATGTTCTATAGACAAAGAAACAAAAACATACAGCCTGGGCTTTTTCTCAACCCACTGACTTAGAGCTGCAAGTAATTATCAATCATCTACTGATTATTTGGTCAATTAACCCAATTAATCATTAGTCAATATAAAATGTTTGAAAGGTTCTGAGTAGTGTGGAGGAGGTGGAGACGCGTCTTCCATCTTTATGTGCAATCTATGGGGAACACTGGTACACGATGCATTACACAACGTGCACACACATTAACACAGCTAAACACAACCAGACAATGGAAACATGAAACAACACAAAATCTCTGACACGCCTCAGAAAACAGAAAATGACAGGACTTCCTGTTTCAAAGCCCCGGACTTCTCAGAGAAACTTTACGAACACCAGACTTTGCCTTTTTTTATATTTCCACCGAGTAACAGAAGACGAGGACTGACAAGTAGGTGGTTTTGCACATTTCCATTCATTCATTTCATCCTTTACGTTTCTGCTACAACAAAGTTCACACCTGTGGAACAAAGGGAGGAGCTTAAAAGGAGCAAGAGAGCGACGCCCCCCCCACACCGTGAACATCTGGGTTCAGTTAAAAACAAACACACACACAGGGTTCGAGTGAGCAGGTGGAGCCGAAGGCCGATGATTACCTTTGGAGTGGGGGTGCTGGGCTGCTGATAGCCACACAGAAACTGAAGTCAGAAGGAAAAGACGAGAGGACACAGAGACAGCACAGTGAGAGGACAGTGTGACATTAGTAAAAGACAAACACTGCAAGGGGCTGCAGGAGGCAGAAAACGCCGAGGACAATATCAGGTGAAGACGGCGACGCCTTCAAAGTCGTGACAGACGTGGACAAAGGGGGGGGGGAAACATATTAGTCCATCATTACAGGATTATGACGTGTGGTTAAATCTGGTGGTGTCACGGCCATGTTGGTTTCTCACCATGGCAACGTCCGCCTGGAAGATCTGCTTGATGAACTTGTTCTTGGACGAGTGGACGAGCTGGATGATGTCCGTGTGGAGGCTGTCTCGGTTCTTCTCCAGGAATCCTGGAGGAGGGAAATGATTCAGAGAGAAGACACAGGTAGTTCAACGCCTGCAGCTCCAGTCGTTTTGGACAAAACACAAGACAAAATGAAACACTGAATCTTAACATCTCCATATGTATGTTTATATGTATTTTTATTTATGGTTATTTATAATAAAGTTTATGGTTAATCTGTAAAATATCAAACCTCACTTAGAAGGACCACTTCTTAGGAATCATTGCCAAATTTCTTTCCAAATATATAACAATAATGGAATATAGAACAATGCAGAACACGTAGGGCTGATTATTGTGAGAAATTTGTTCTCAGTCAATCAGATAAATGTTTGGTTTATAAAATGTCAGAAACTAATAAGAAAGACTCTTTCTCTCTTTTATGGATGAACAGCCTCAAAACAAGATCAATATATTCAATTTACAACCATAGATATAAATTATAATTAACTATTAAAGCTGCTGAAACAAATTAATTCAATTGAACTAATTCATTTTCAGCTTTTAAGTTACTACTCTAAAATCTGTGCAATAGACAGAATATTTAAATTTCACAGAAGGACAACATTTCACAGAAACAAAAACAAGTCAGAGGACCTCATCATGTTGAGAACAAATAAATAAACGTGTTGAACAAAGAGAGATTCTGCTGCGTGGAATCAGTCAAATTCACTCGTACACACCTCTGGTCTCGTAATGCACCACACCGGCAAAGTGCTGGATACCAAACTGGGTTTGGTAGCTGTTCTTTGGATGGATGTAGTTGGAGTTGAGCTTGTGCTGTGAGTTGAGCTTGTAGAGCATCGTAGCATCAGATCCCTGACGGAGGAAACCAGAGGAACCAGGAATCAATTATAAAGCAACGCAAAATACACCAAGAGAGAAACTTGTTTTAAAACCACATCGCAGCTTTCACGAGACTCCCCCTGGTTTCGTACCTTAGGGAACTTGCTCTCCTCGTCGATGAGGGAGATGATGTTCATGGGCTTGTGTGCGATCATGTCCAGGGCGTCCTGGTTGTCGGTGAACTCGATGTGCTGCCAGCTGATGTCCTCCAGGTTGTACTCCTCCTGCTCCAGTTTGAACACGTGACGAACAAAGAACTGCTGCAGGTTCTCGTTGGCGAAGTTGATGCAGAGCTGCTCGAAGCTACAACGGAAGATCAGAGGGGGAGCAGAAAGGGTATTTTAATATACAAAATTTAAAAATACACTTAACGTTACTCCTGATAGAACCACAAAGTGTAAAAGACCTGTTGACGATGAAGTTCTCGAAGCCGAAGATGTCCAGCAGCCCGATGGATCTGCGCACGATGTTGCTCTCGCAGGACGGCGGCCTGTAGATGGCGGCGTTGATCTTATCCACGATCCAAACAAACAGGCGGCCGTAGATCCCCTGACACGAGAAACTCAGAGTCAATACAAACTTTATTATTCTTTTATTCTTTTTAAAGCTATCTCTGTGTGAATTTGTATTAATTTTATCCTATTGTTGTTTAAATCCTTTTGTAAAACACTTTTATATTGATTAACTCAGGTAATTCATTTTTGTTCCTTTAATTTATATTCTACTTTTCAATATATACATTTGTCATTTTATTATAACATGTATATCGTGTTTATGTTTATCATATATGTGTGTAGTATATTAACTTATTTATGTATTTCAGCTTTAATCACACCCAAAACAATCAGTTTAAAAAGTTCAAGTCCTGAAGGGTTGTAAAACTAGATTAATGGAGTTTACTTGTTTGTTACATATTAAAGTTTTTAAGTTCATGAATCTCAATATCTGAAAATCTTATGTTCTCCTCTGAACTGGGTTGTTTATTTATGGTTTATTATTGATTTAATAATTGTGTTAGAGATCGAACCTTAACGAAGGCGTCTCTGACGTCCAGGCCTTGTCCCACGCTGAGAGGCGTCGCCACGCTTTCCCCTCGAGTGATCAGGGTTCGTGTGGTTAAACACACCATCACGTCCTTAGGCTCCACCTACAATAACCAACAACCATTAGAGAAACCAGTGGGTGAGTCTATCATTCATGAGACCAACACGTGCACAAAAACACACACACATACCTCCATGAGCGAAGCAGCAGTAACCAGGTCAGGAGATCTCACGACCACACAGGCGTCCAGGTTGTCGTACGTCCGAGCTGAGAGACATGAGACAGATTAAAATTCACCTCATGAGTATTTTACAGTTCAGAACTAACCACAGGTATTTAACATGTGGGACGTACCCTCGAATCGCAGGTTCCCCATGTGCAGGATGGCAGCGAGCAGCTTAGAGATCTCCCAGTTCTCCGTCTCGGTGAACATGAGGACCTTCATGGCCGACAGGATGCTGGAGTAATCTCTCAGGTCGTCTCGCCCGTCACACTGTGTGCAGTTCCCCTGGAAGATCAAACACGCAGAGAGCCTCAGGTTTATCTGTGTCATTATCAAGTCATCTTTGCAAAAGTGAGGAGAAGCCACTTCGTGCTGCTCTTTAATGGAAATGTGGAAAGTTCAACTTTTACCAAATCAGCCAAATCTCATCCCCGACACATTTTCTATTACAGAGCTAGGACATTGTTTAAAGAACAGAACAAAGCCTGAATCTGAGCTGAAACTATCGTTCTATCATCTTTTGTTGCTTATAATGGAATAATATGTCCAGCTAGGATCCAGCCTCTCAAATGTCTTATTCTCTCCTCTTCTTATTTGTCTAAAGCTATTTAACTAAATCATTTGTTAACTGCTGGTCAGATAATAAAATAAATTGTTATGAGCCTTTTCTTTCTTTTTGGAAAGTTTACCGATAAAACCAAATTATTAAATTCAATAAGTTGTAGCCCGATGCTTTTGTGTGACTTGTTTTGAAGTATGAGACGATCTCATCGCTGCACCATCACTATTACCCACAGGAGGCAGCAGTGAGACGACTCCAGCTCCGCACACCAGAGTAATGTAAAGACAGCGCTGCACTCAAAAGCTCCTTCAATTAGATTCATTCACATCTTACAAAGTTTGTTTAGTTAAAACCGTAACTGAACAAATAGTAATTCTAAACTTTCTTCAGATCGGTGTGGAAAGATTTGGTAGAGAAACAGTGGAGTATCATCAGCGTACAGTCACAGAAACGTGGATGAAATGTTCCCAAACCTTCGGCCACATCTGTAAATCAGTCACTACACAGACAGGTTGTTATGAACGGTCCCTCACAGAGCCGCGGACTCACCATGGTGAGGTAGGAGTAATCTGTGGCGAGGCCCAGACCCAGTTTGGCTTTCATCTCCGGAGGCATCCCCTTCAACACACAGTAGAAGATGTGGTAGTTCCTCTCGTCTGGAGCCTGGAGGAGAAACGAGAAGATTTAAAGGATGGAGAACAAGTAGAAACTGGAGCTCTATGATCATCTCATCTTTTTGTTATCGCGTCACATACTATCGTTGTTTCTGATCTTACCTGTCGACACACTCTGGACTTCTCCAGCAGGTACTGCTCGATCTTGGCTCCTTCGATGGCGCCGCGCTTGTTGAAGTGGATGTCGACGTATTTCCCGAAGCGACTGGAGTTGTCGTTGCGAATCGTCTTCGCGTTTCCGAAAGCTGAAAGGAAACATAAATCCAGAGTGAGGCGATAAAATGAAAGAGTACAAGGTCACAAATTAACCTTGAATCTCAAATTTTGAGCCAACATGGATGACAGGTCAATCCAGAGTTGTTTAAAGATTGTTTAGACTTTTAATCTTCCAGCTTTTCCCTGGACTTTATGAAAAACAGAAACCAGACTGATGCAGTGTTTATAAAACAAGCTGTGTGACCTTCTAGGATGGGCGTGGCCTCCAGGACCTGCTGCTCGATCCAGGAGTGCTGACCGCTGATGGCAGCGAGGAACTGCAGAATCAGCTTTGTGCTTTCTGTCTTCCCAGCTCCGGACTCACCACTGTCTCACACACACACACAACCACACAACACAAATACACACTTCCTTAAATACACACATTTCATCTACAGAACTTCCTGGTTGAATAAAGGTTAAAATAAAAAATCCCAGTGCTGATAGATTCCTTGAACTGGTTCTTGCTCACCCACCTGATGATGCAGCACTGGTCCTTGTTGTTCCGCTGCATGTTGAAGTAGCAGTTGTCAGCTATGGCGAATATGTGCGGCGGCAACTCGCCGATCTTCTTGTTGGTGTAGAGGCGAATCTGGTCGGGGGTGTAGATTGGAAGCAGCTGGTACGGATTCACTGCCACCAGGATGGAGCCGGTGTACGTCTGCAGCGAGCGACACAGATACAACCACAGCACATTTAATGACTTTGTCTTTTAATATTTTGGATTATCCAATTCAGTCTTATTGTCGACTTCACTGTCTTTGCTTCTGAATCTTGTGCATTTCTACTGTTAAGCAACTACAGCATTATATTATTTTGTGATTCAGTTGCACTGTAGATCTGATTTCACTGAGTCTGTCCGATCAATCACATGAACTTCTTTACTGCAAATTTACAAATTAGAAAATAATTAATATTGTGGTATAATTATGTTCACATTAGAAGCTGAGTTACTGAGTATATAAGAAAGGACTAAAATGAGTTGTTAATAAAGCAAGAAGAGATTTCTCGGCAAATAGAAAGTGAGTTTCAGCGATGAAGGAAATAGATTTGTACTTTTGTTAAACTCAAGATAAAGACTTATTATCTTCTGAAATCAACAGCTCTCACCATCCACAGTTATAGCAGTGACATATTATTACATTTTTAAAAGTAGCATCGCAGAAAAGAGTTTTAGCACATTTCTGTCACAGATGTTTCTGTTTTGACTTTTTACTCACCCTTCCACCACAATTTGTCTAAATGTAGAGAGACGACAAAACAACCAAACACAATTACAGGACTAACTATAACAACACACACACAAACACAGACTAAACCACTACAGGAGATGGTCCCTCTGTCATCTGAGTTCTTCAACATCCACAGTAAACATGTTTACTAGCCTCGTGTGCTGTTGCCTCCACAGAGGAGGAGATAACAAGCTAGAAAATAATCACACGTGAGAAGTTGAGTTTCTTAATCTGCCTTCTGATCCCCATGATAATTACTATTTAACTCCCTTTTGATCCACAAATCATCCAATTGTTGCAACACTGAAACCCACAACTATGACATCAGGCCTCTGATATTCTCTTGTAGTGATCCATTTTATTAATTAACCTCTGGATCACAGACAATGAGATTCTGCTTTATTTATAGCAACAAGTAAACAGCCGAGCGTCTGAGGTAGTAAACAACTTAACCTGAATAAGAACTTAACTTGGCTCCGTTTGATAGTCTCTTAATGTAGAGACAAATGAAGAAGCTGGAAAGTCACTGAAAACTCTGCAGCTGCTACAAACATCTGTGTCACAGATGTGTCACAGCTGTGTCACATCTGTGCGGTTACATCGGCTGTAACAAGAGGTACTAACGTAGATGACGCGCTCGTCGTAGCGGATGAGCAGGTTGCGGAGGATGCCGGCTTCGTTCAGGTCGCCCAGGCGGATCATGTCCTCCACCCCGTGGATGGAGGTCGGGTGCATGGGCTTGATGTTGGTGGCATTCTGAGGAGAGATCCAGTGTTCCTGTGGGAGCAGGGGGAAGACGGAGACAATCAGAGAGACCACGATACTGAAGTCCACGCACACAGTTCACATCTAGTTCCTGCTCGGCCGTGGACGTACCTTGGCTTCATCGTCCAGAACCTGGATCTGTCCGGAGTCACAGAGTTTGACCACGGCTCCCACCGGCACGTCAAACTCTCGACCCGTTTTGAGGTCCAGCCAAACATAGTCGCCCTGGAAGATAAAACACCTCCCTGGTTAAACATGGATCATTTCACCCAGAATTCACATTTAAAGAGGAAAATGATGTGGCTTTGTTTAATCAGATCCTGATGGATCAGTGTGAAGAATAGAGGAACTTTGAAAACTTAGAAATTTTATTATAAACCTGTTTTGTTATAATAACAAAGTATGATTAATACATTTTCAATGAAGTATTCTAAACCCAATTGAATAACAGCTTTAATCACAGTTGAACTTTTCTCACAAGAATAACACTTGTTTGTTTAATCCTCCATCACTCGTTTCTTAATTTACTTACTTTCTTTTGTTCCTGTGATTACGGGTTTTAAATAAAAAACCTTACGTCACTCACCTGAAGTTGCTTTATTCACTTTTTACCTGCCAACTTTCTGAATGAGAGGTTTTAGTCTGAAAACGGTTTAAAGGTGAGGTTAGAGGTGTGGGAGGTTTCATTTTAGTGGGGGTGAATTGTCCTGCTGTGTTCTCATATGGAATCACACAGAAACCTCTGGATAATTACTTTCTGTTTTATTTACGTTGTGCTCTCAGCTTCACTGGCCTCATAAACGAAAGGTGCATCAGAAGATTTAGAGTCTCGTTGATGAAACAATGTCAGGACTTGTTGACAATCTGGTGACTTATCCCACTTTCTGAACACACCTCCAATTTCCAGGTTGTTTAGATGCTGCACACGACAGCAGCCGCTGATAAATCACAACAGAAACACACTGCGGCACAAAGCTCAGGCCACCCTTCAGTCTAGACCGTGACCTTAAAGACGCTATTTTTACTTCCGTTTAACAACATCCAGATGTGTCCCACTGAATGAGATTCATAGCCGAGGCTCTGAGCTGCAGACTGAAGCTGTGTGTCTCAGTCGTGCCCTGCAGGACTCTGAGAGGAAGGGGGGGGGCACCGGAACCTAGTTATTGAAGAGAAGCTACTGAGGCCCTGATAAGAGGTAACCACAGCCAACTGCTGTTTTTAGAGCTCTGGACAAAAGATGCAATCTTTCTTATTTGAAAATGTTATGTTCTCACCCAATTTACTTAATTGTAAATAATATTATGCAAAAACTACTGGATGGAGTCACTAAAAACTCATAAAAACAAGTGATAACAGAGAACATCAGATTTTCTCTGATTTGGTTGATTGATCCTCCTTTTGCAATGAGTTTGCTGCTGGAATCTCATTTATTCATCAAGCTCCATCTTATCTCGCAGTGACATTATAATTACTTTCTGCTTATCAAGGTTTTTAAGCTTATGCTGTCACCTGTACGTAAAGACAGGTTTGCCAACTTAAAGACAGAATAGCGATGAGAGACTGGAAGAAGAAAAGGACATGAGGAACCTTCTGCCCTCCTTTGACAGGCAGTACTTAGATTGGCAGGAGCTTAACTCCAAACATGTCCCCATGTATTTGCGCATAGGCATCAGCATGTGTCCAAATTCAGGGGCTGCATCCTTCGGAGGACTCGGTTTACGCCATGTGCAGGATTTCCTCTTTGAGGCCTTCAATGTATGGAAGGACGCAGCCCCTGAATTGGGACTGTGCTAGTTTTAAAGTTAGCACAAGCCTATGCTCTATAGCTATAGCTTGGTAAATCTGTGAGTCTCTACTCCAGCTATAAATGCGTATTTTGTTCACTTTTGAGAAAATCAGAGCACTGGTTGATGGATGGAGCCCTTTGGACCCAACGGGACCGACCTGCTGCAGAATGACCATGGTTCAGCTCCGGGTTGGGTCGAGGACATCAGACGTCACAGAGCGTGGCCTCTGCAAAAGGAGACAGACATCAGACTGAGACTGAGGAAAAAGAGCCAACAACCTCTTGAGAAAACTTCCTCACACTCGACAGGTGTAAAGATGACTTCTTCAAAATCTTTACTTTGGCCTGTTTCCTCCCCCTGAAGAAAGTGTTCTTGTGACCTCAGACTCCACAGTGCCGGGTCAGAGGAGAGACAACCGGCCATGTGCTTCAGCTGGGAGACCAGCAGAGGGATGAGGGGGGTGGGGGGGGTAGTGGGGTTAAAGGCTTACTTGGATTCCTGGGGCTAATCCTGTCGCTTTAGTATGAGGCATAATTGTCGACTGCTGAATCATTTCCTCCCCCCACTGAGTTGTCTTTTCTTCCTGGTACTGTACAGACTAAGATATTATTTTAACTGTGAACTGACGATGTAAAGTATAGAAAACACAGTATATAGGTAAAATACAGAGCTGTAATCAAATCAAATGAATGAATTAATTAATAAATGATTCAAACTGATGTGAGATGATATCAACACAGACATCTTGTGTCACCATGACGACAACCCACGCCTGGGGGGAGGGGTTAAGTGTATTAATGATCCATCGCTGGTCCAATAAGTAGATTAACATTAAGTAAGTTGTGATTGACTACGTATACAAAGAATCTGCATCAAAAACAGATTTTATATGTAGAAAAAGAAATCCATATATTCAAGTTGAGAAGGAAGGTGAAGCTTCAAAATAAGAGCATCAGTGCAGGAGTATATCGTTCACATCAATTCAGGTTGAATCCACATGCAGATAAACATTCATATGTTCAGCTTATCAGAGACAGAACCTCTTATCCAGAACCACAGGGGGCCAGTCTGGCAACTGTCCCAAACACAGACCTATAGATCTGAACTACACTTCACTCTGTGACTCCTTTTACCCACAATCCACCCTGTTTACCAAAATACTGAGGAGACATTTAATCACTCGATCAAAGACTTAATCATCCCAATTCTGAAACTGCACATCCACGTTTTATAAAGTATTGATTCCATCTGTTAAACTCCATTAACGAGTCCAAACAAGGATTTATTTGCGATATTATGACTTTGCCTTTCTATATAAGTAACTTGTTTCAAATAATTTCTTTGAATTTATTTGTTTAGCCTTATTGGAGGTTTATTTGATTGAACATCTTTACATAAAGTCTCAGCTTGAATCAGACAACAATGCAATGTGATGTTTGTTTGTTGGAAAAGCAGAAAGCAGAAGTACAGGCCTCTTTTTACTGGAGGCTGAATTTCAGTGTTTGCAATGTTTTTTTATAAATCAACTTGAGATGGACATGAATGTTCTGCACGAGCTTTGAAATGATAAAAATCTTTAAATCTTTACAGCAGTCCATTGGATGTGTGTTGAGGGACATCTGGGTCAGTTTGGCACAAGTCAAAACTCTAAATAAAGTTAAACCAGCCTCTAGCTTAGCACAAATGGAAAAATACTTTTTTTTACAGATATGAGAGTGACAGTGAAAGAGAACACAGAAGTTTCTTAAAGCAGTTTCACAGATATATTAACATAACATAATGTAACAGTTAACATTCAGAACAAAACATCGAGTGAGATTCTTGATTAAACCTCAGAGTTCAACACCTCTGCTCTGTCGTCACAGCTCGTGAGACCCCGAGTCAACCTGGTCACAGATTTTCATGTAACAGCCAACAGCAATCTTATTAATGCTGCTAATCTCTCTCTCTCTCTCTCTCTCTCTGTGTGTGTGTGTGTGTGTGTCAGTGTGTGTGTGTGACCCATAATGCCGCTCTAACAAGCGTGTGTACTGTATTCGTAGCAGTGAGACTCACATGGCAGAGATTCAGAGGCGCAGACGAACGTGACGCATTCATCGTCGACAAACAGACAAACAGCAGCGGAGCTTAAGAGCCGAGCGTCTTCATGAGCTCTGTGGTTTAACATCTGAAAAACACACACAGAACTTCAGTTATAACATAAACAGTGGTGGAAAGTTTTCATCCACTTACAGTAAGTACAGTAGTTTCCACTATTAGTGTTTTTTTAGTTCTAATCCTTAACGTTTCAGTGACAATCGTCCATTCATCCGACAGCTACAGTCTCTAGTTTCCTCTAAGATTTACACTATATACAAAATATAAGATGATTATTGTGCTAAATAAAAACAAAACCTTATAAATGAGTTGAACTTAGATCCTTTGGGAGGCTGGTTTACTGTTTATCTACAGGGAGACTTTATTATCAAGTTAACGCCATTTAAAAAAGCTTTTTTTTTATAGATCCTTTATTAAAAAATATGCCATTAAAATATAATTATCGGCTACGTCTCATTTATCTCGAAACTAAATGTTTTCAGTTGCACAGTTGAGAACTGATATTATTCCTCTGGCTATTTCTTAAGATGAAATAAGTTCATAAATGGAAGGTGGGACTCTTTTTATTTGTAGAGTTCAGATATTGAACTCTTTTGTTTCAAAACCCTGGAAAATAAGGGATAGAATTTATAGAATGGTGCAAATATAAGAAACTCTACTGAAGGGCTGACGTGTCACTTTTGCAAACAGAGAATTTAAATCTACTGACAAGTGGTTTAAAGTGGAAACGAGAGAACTTGAAATACTTCTCGTTGGGGAAATGTGTTTTGTGCTGAACCGGTTCTTTGTTTGAAGCTAATTCTTCAGCTGCGGCACCGAGAGGCCCAAACTAAACTGTGTCTCAATACTTTCAGCTTCATTGTACAGTTCAGATTTACTCCTGTGAAACCACTTCAATGCTTTTTCATGTAATTTCTTTATGAACGTGAACAGTTAATACTTAAAACAGCAGTTTAACCCCTTCTTGAAATGTTCAGGTCCATTTATTTGTCTTTTAATGGAGCTTTAAAGATGAAAGTAATATTCAAGAAGCTGATTTTAAGGTATTTAATAAGTTTAGAGGTGTTATAACTTTGTAATTGACAGAAAATGTACCTCTTAAACGCATGTTTCTGTGATTTCTAAAACACAAATGGCAAAAATACTTTTGGTTCTCTGCTGAAATCCTATCTTCAGCTTTCTTTGAAAAAAACCAATATTGCCATTTCATACATTAATCAATTGTTTAGAAAAGACAGATCAGAATAAGTGTTGTTGAAAATCATTACGAGTTGCAGCTGTACTTAAGTTAAGATTTAGTTTTTTGGTAAAGATGCTTTAGAATGATCTTGTCTGATTTAGTTATTATGGAGTCTCATCACATTCACGTTCATAAATCCCTTCTAACCACTTTTAAAAGCAGAATTATGTGACTCTTGTTCTGTTTGTCGGAGCCGTTCTTCCTCCGGCTGAAGTGATTCTCATCACACAGACACATAAACCGTCGCTTTACCTGACGAGCAGCAAACCTCTAATGGAATCTAAACTGGAAGTAAGAACATTCAGGTTTTATGCAGCACACACATCACAACTCACGGGACGGCTACACAACGGCTCCTTTAAGTGCTGGCACAGGACAAAGTGAGCAGTAAGAGGCTTTGGCCTAAAGCTACAGCAGAGCAGCAGCAGCACTGTGGCCTGGAAGCAGGTTAAGCCCTCGGCCTCGACCCATGTTCACCTGCTCCACTTACCCCTCAGTGCATTCTGCGAGGGCCCCTCTTCCTCCCAGCTCGTCTCCTTTGGCCCTCGTGGTGAGTGGGAGGTCGGGAGCTGGCCCCAGAGGTCGACAGGTCAGTTGATCGAGATGCTGCAGAGGAAGCTGGACGAGGGATTGAACTACGTCTCTGTGTGGTCCTGCTGCTCCTCCTTTCCTTTAAAAAAAATAAAATCTATTCCCCTCTGCCTTCACCTGATCTCCGTTCCTCCCGAGGGTCCCGGGGGCCTCCTGTCCCTGGTCGAGCGTTAGCGGCCCCGGTTACAGCTTGATGTCTGGGTCAGTGACGGGTTCTCTCCAGACTCTCCCCGCTGTGTCTCATTCATGGCTGCTGATCCTGATTAGCCGGGAGGTGGAGCCTGTTGGTGGCAGATACAGAGACCAGCTGGGAGGTGAGGAGGGAGGTCAGGACGTGGAAGGAGCTGCCGGGGGCTGAGTTAGTTTAAAGGGTCAATTCACGGAAATTAAAGGGATAGTTCACCCAAGGAATTTAAGTTCACTCGTTAACGACTCACCACTTTGACGACTGAGGTGGTCGGTGAAGTGATTGAGTTCACAAGACACTTCTGTGCCATGCTTCAGTTCACACAGTGGACAACACTGATAGGTTCAATAGGTCAACACAGCTCAGGTCATAGTTATGTGAACTTGTGGTGCAGCACTAATCTGCTCAGATCCGTCACCAGGCGCCACCAACATAATAATAATAAGAATATGTGTCTCCACAGAGCTGCTACTGTCTCTTTAACTCAAATACATATTTTAAATCTGTCTCCTTATCACATTCATCAATAATGAATTAGGTTATTCTGAGTAACAAAAAGTTCCCCTGCATAAAAACAACTTATAAGTAAGGTACAATATGATTAACCAGTGTTCCCATTTAAAAGCCATTAAGACAAACCAGTAAATACACTTCAATTGTAATCATATCCAAAAAGAAAAATACTGTGAATATATATATCCAGTTGCGGAATAAACGTCTTTTCTTCTTTACACATCCAATTAATTTTCATGCTCACTTTCATACAATGATGACAAACTCCGGAAATATGTTTTCCCATTTTATTTCAAATTCATGCCACAAGTTGACATTAAATACAAAAAAAATAAATAATAATAATTTCAGATTGTAGCTATAAAATAACCACAGTGTAAACGAGTAAAACCGAAACTCTGCGAACGCGCATCGAGAAAAACGAAAAAAGTTTAAGCTCACGCTAAAAAAGTAACACACAGACAAGCTCACAGTACAGAACACACAGCACGGCTTTCCCATACGCAGCTATCAGAAAACATCCCAGTTCGGAACGCAAAGGTAAAGTGGATATATAAAAATTAACAAGGTTATAAAATACTGATAAAAGTCATCTTAACTTGTTATAAAGACCGTAGCATCCTCTAGAAGTGTCACCATGCAGAAGGTAATCGAGTTTCCTGTTAATAAACATCAGCAGAAAAATACAAGAAGAATCACAAGCTCATTCCTTGAGTGGACAAGACTCAGTCTCAGATAGAAATGTCTACGTGACGCCATCGCTTCACACAAAAAGCCTGGAGTTCTGTGTCTCGGGACTGAAAGTGGTGAACGGAAAAAATAATCTGAGAAATGTACTTTTGTTCCTTGTTCTGTGATACCTTGTTTTTGGGGGCTTGACTTGTAGTTGATGCTTTCACTGAACCGATGCTACGCTACATGTGTCGTCACTGTTCTGAGAGATTCTGGGGAAATCTATGCGAGGACAACCAGCCTGAAACACAACCTGGACCTGGAGAAGATGATTAACTCGATGGATAAAGGGAGGGCAGGATTTAACAATAAAAAAAAATAAACTTTAAAGGCCGTCAGTGTTTATTAAAATCACAGAAATACAACTTTTAAGGGGTGGCAACAGGACTGAAATTGAAGATGGTTTTACTCCCTTAAGTTTCGTTTTTAAAGAAACTGAAAAAGAAAGTTTGTGTTTGGCTTCTCTCTTGAATCCATATAATAGTTGAGTGGATTATATCGACCGGCTGGAACAGAATGTCCCGGCTGTGTTTGTATCTTATTGTTTTTTCTCATCTTGTTTTTTTATCTGTATTGATTCTGTACTTGAGCTGCTGTAATTCCTGCATTTTACCCCCCATGAGGAATATTAAAGGATTATCTGATATTACGGCATCCCTTTGCTAATGCTAAGCTAACCTCATTTGTAGAAAAATGTCAGTGCTTCACTCGGCACATCAACAACAAGTCCAAGCTGAACAAACAAGTCCAAGACATGAAGAGTAAAGACTTGGCCAGAAAGCAAATATCTCAAAATGTTGAATGAATGTTTCCTTTAAGGTGCGACAGGTTTCCACATCGTTTATTTCCCTAGAATCTCCAAAGAAGAGAAGACGTCAGTAGCAGAGGAAGGTTTCGCCCCGAGATCGTACTCATAACTTCAGCAAGGCATCGTGGGAACAAAATACATAATTGACTTGATTCCTCTGCGTATTCTCGCCGATCACTGGAGGTAGCGAGCGAAGAACATCTCCCTCTCGAGATAAATGTCCAGAATATACTGTCAACTCGCGAATCCATAATAACAAATGATAAGTCCAAAATGCTGCTACTTTTATACACATACTGTATACTGCAAGTTATTGAATACTAAATGTTTGAATGCATGCACGTGTGCAACACAAGCCTCCTACTCCACGCAGTATGTCTATCAAAGTAGCAACAGCAGGTTACGTTTCTTTGTTTTTTTTTAACAACACTCCCGAAGAAACCAAAAATATATATATTCTGAGATGGTGCGAGCAGATTCAAAAGCGGGTTTTGCTACATGCAACGGCATTTTTGGATTCGTACAAAGCGTCTGAGCTTCCTCCGGAGAAGCTCCCGTGTTCTCACAACCAGCTTTGGCAGAAAAATATAAATACACACACAGAGAAGTGATGGGCTTTATAGCAACTGTCAAAAAAAGCCAGTGAAGGTCCGTGCACTGGTTAGTCTAGTAGCTGGAGTGTGTGTGTTTGTGTGTGTGTGTGTGTGTGTGTGTGTGTGTGTGTGGTGGTTAACAGTGGAAGCCATGACACTTTTGGCAATGGACCATGATCAATGAGAAACCATGGCAACGCAGGGAAAATCACTTCCAAGATAAAAAAGACCCCCAGAGGCTAATTGGACCGGTCGTACATTTGTCCCTCAGGTTCGTCCTCAGAGTTTCTCTTCACACTAGACGGGTTCGTCTTTTTGGCACTGGCACCTCGCCATCGTTACAGCGGCGCCTCACTCTTATTGTTACAGCGAGCGTGACTCAAACACTCCCACGTGTCAAAGCTGTCAGGTTGTGTATTCGTGGTTTTTGTGTTGTGTGCCACATCCGCACAAATAATAATAAAACAAAAAACAGGGAGCTGCAGGATAACACAACTGATGAGTGCGGAAAAATCTGATGGAATAAAATGACAATGAAAATGCTGAGGAGAAACTGTGAAATATAATATATCTATAGTGACCGAAGGAAGATTTTCAGGATTTAATAAGAAAAATGGCAAATTAACACTCGTTTTTCAGGTTTTTGTTCATAAAACAAATACTAATTTTGACCTGATGACAACAAACTAGAAAACAATTCAGGAACGTCACAAATTATCGCCAAACCTTCTAATAGTTGATGGAATTTCACACATCAACCTGCAGGTGGCGCTGAAGAGAGAGGTTAGGGGCTCATTTAGGATTCATCCTCTGGGGACCATGAATCATGGCTTCAAAATTTTGATCAAAATACTATTCTGTTGGCAACATGAACATTTTATTATATTTAACCGGATCATCATCAGATATATCGATGAAGATGGATATGGACACGATTTTTGGCAAACTGAACAAAGAGAAGCACAAACCGAGCTGGTGCTTATTTCCCTCGACCAATTTGCTTTGGGTTTGGAACTAAAGTCGATAAAGATTAAACCAAACGGGTGCATTAGCAGGTACTTAGTGAGGGAGGGACAATGGTTTCTATCTTTTCCCAGCTGGTCTGTGGATAAAAAACCAGCAGCTGTCCCAGACACGTGCTCCAACTTTAACTGTTCGGCACAACAGCTTCTAACACTGGCTGTCTGCAAGTTAACTAAACCATGTGAGATACAAAGTGAGGCGAGAAGCGAACAGAAGCTCCCGGCTGATGATGATTGTTGGGTGGTCGTCTTCAGGCTTTTGCAAACTTGAAGCATAGTCATGAAAGTCTTTCTCTTCCTCAATGCGCCTGCGCAAACTCCAGTAACTCGATGGGTCGTATGACAGAAACCATGGAGGGTCCCCCTGGTGGAGCAGAGCAGCAGCACACCAGCTGGCTTGATGTTTCTGTCCTCGTCACATCACCACCAACACACCAGAGGGAAATATCAGGGGGCGTCTTTCTTTTTAAAGGTTCTGCACAGAAAGTCGCACACATTGGAAAAGTTAGCGTGTTTCTGCCTCGTTAGCTTTGAGGAACCAGGAGCCGGACTGGTCCAGAGGGGCTCACGGGAATGTAAAGTGTGAGGAGTAGCCGACCGTACATCGAGAACAGATAAATCGTGAGCGTTGGGTTTCCATCGCAAACGACTTCTCTCTTTACAGAGCGAGAACATTTTCTAAAATCACACAGTGTCTGTCCAGCCGAACTCATCGTCCGGAAAACAACGTAAAAGAGCAGAGAGAGGGTAAATAGCACCTAAATAGTCGTCAAACAACTGTTGTTAATGTTCGCAGATGCTCAGGCTGTTATGAATATAATCACTGTGTTACAAGACAAAGGCTAAGTGCTTCAAACCGCTTGATATGGTCGGACTGACGCTAACATCAGGTGCATTCCTGTAGACATGCTGACTGCTCAAATCTAGCATTTCCAAAGAGAATAAATATATATATATATATATATATGTATTAACAATTGAACAATACAACAACAAGGCCATGGACATACTGGAAAAGAACCCATGCAAGACACATTTACAAAGATGCTGTACAAAACAAAGGAGTGTGATCAATTAAATGCCACGAGAGACAGTTCAAGTAATGGAAAAAGGCTGATTTTAAAAAAGAAAAGAAAAATAAACAAGTCGATAGTTTGAGAGATTAGTGCACTAACTGTCTTACATTCAAAGAAAATGTCTCCGATGACATTAAACATTTTTAATTCTGGATATGAAAACAAGAAAAAGACATTAAAAGAAATTGCAGGTGCTCAAAGGTCAAACTGGATGGAAACGTGACGTATGAAAAGAAACACGATGGTTCATCAGAGATCGATTATTCCATCGCTGGTTCAATATGCAAAAAGCCATCTGATCTGAAAATCCCTTTGAAAGGTATCGAACAGTTTGTCCCGTGTCCGACGCTGATGTCCTGCAGCGGAGGCGAAGCCAGGACCGAGGCAATGGCACAGGTTGTTTGGCAGGCGACTCCTCCGACCCCACACACACACACACCTCTTCCTCTTCCTCTTCAAACCCAATTAAAACTAAATAAAGTGCAAAGGTGTGTGTTTCGCCTAAAGGGCTTTTTTCCTTTGAGTTCACACCTTTCCTTAGAAATAGTTTTCTTCCCGGTATAACGTGGATCAACAGAAATACAATCATCCAAGCACTCCTCCTTAGGAAAACACTGACAGCAGGACACACACACACACACACACACACACACACACACAAACACACACATTTGTTCCAGTATCCCTGTAGGGATAACTTTGTGTCATCCTCACCCCAACCTAGATGTTAACCCTCAACAAGCAGCAGACTGGACCAGTGGAGATCTCAGCTCTGTCCTCACGAGTCCCCACTGGTGGGTGTGTATCCATTAAACAGTCCTCACTGGGATATAAAAGCAAGTACACACTCTCTCAAACACACACACACACGCACAGGCACACACAGACACTCACCCCTGTTCTGTGCCAACAGCAGAAGCGTAGCTGCTGTGTCTCAGGGTCTCGTGGCGCGAGTACTTGGCCAAGCCAACGGACTCTCAAGTCAGAGGAAGCGTCAGGCAGTGGTGTTGCCATTAAGAGATGATGTGGCACAGGGGGCGGTGGTAGGCTTGGGCCAGGCCGGGCCAGGCCGGGCCAGGCCAGGCCGGTTTGAAAGGGACTGGGAGGGAACAAAGGGCCTGGCTCATCTTTGGTCCCATAAAGCACTTGATATATGTCAGGGTGGATCTTTGCACTCCGCGGAGCTGGGAACACATGGGACGGGGTCGGGGGGGGTCAATGGAGGACAGCTAGCACGACCACAAGCACCGGCTGCTAAGCTACGACTGACGACATGTGCAGCACAGGCAGAGATTAGTTTATTTCCTTGTTTTTTTCAAAGTCATGCAGTTTGAAGATCGTCCATAGCAGCCGGCAGAAAGCGTCTCAGGGAGTTTGGGACGGTGCTGGCGATGGAAGACAGGGAGGCAAGATTTCACACGAAAAAAAAAGCACAGAAAAGCTGTGAGTCGAGGGAGAGAGTAGCTGCTGTTGGCTTCTGTTTGTAAAAGTCCACGGTAGAAAAAAGGGACAGACAGAGCTGCATGCTTTCCAAAGCACCAGCAAACTGGAGGAGTCTTGAGGTGTCTGGGTGAGATGACAGGGTGGGTGGGGGTGGAGGGGTACATCACACGGATATAAAAGAGTATACATTATATGATAATATAGCGGAGACAGACATCACAACTAAGAGGACAGAGGTGGGACGGATGCAGAGTCACAAACGGAGGCTGTGCTACCACGGAGGGGAAAGCCGATTGGAGAAGGTAAAGGAGCATGTAACACAACCCCCCCTCGAACCCCCTCAAGCTGGAGAGACTCAGCCTTAAGGCAATGCATAGCCCTTGGAAACATTGGCACATGCATGGCGAGTGCAGAAACGTCTGCATACGTGTTTTTGATGTGCATCGTGAGTGTTGAGGAGAAAGGAAAAGATCGATTTCATAGATTCAGACGGATTAACTGAAGCTTCAGGATAACAAAGGCCTTGTCTGGAAAAATCTGTAGCTCAGACTTTGATGGAGATTCTGGCAAACGCTAAATAAATGACAGTTTTTGGCAGGAATGTGTTCAAACCCACAGATATGGACGCCTCCCATTTGCAGATAACGGTTTAGGCCTTTAAAAAAACACATGTAAGAAGAAAAACAGGGAGGGGGAGGGGGGGGGGACTATAAGAGCAACAAATAGAGCGCAAGCGGCACAGTGAGCTCCCACGACGGCTCGGAGGATGAGCGGTGGACAGGGAACGGTTGAACGCCACTTTGCTCCTCGACATCGTTCCAGTGGCTGTGAAGGAGCTGGTCAGATGGTCAGATGTTGATGAGCGTGGTGGAGGTGATGAGGCGCACGGTGAGCGTGCCCGGGAGGTCGTCGTCCTGCCGGTTGCCCTTGTCGCGGAGGTGAAGCGTGTGCTGCTCCTGCCGCTCGTTTGGGTCGCTGAACATGATGACCTGACCCAGGAAGGTGTCCACGATCATGTTCTTGTTGTAGATCTGTTGACCGCACGGGGGGGGAAGGGAGGCGGAGGTCAAGGACAAGGGAAGGGGGGGAAAGGAGGAGAGAGAGAAGGGAAGAAGGTTAGCAGTCGAGAAAATATGCAGAGGACATGAATTATGACCCGATAGAAATAAGAGATATCACAGAGTAGAATGTACAGAAGATTGGGAGAAAATACCAACTGTCTTACGTTCAAAGAAAATGTCTGTTAATCTGTGTTAAGGTCATAATTTAAATATCACTACAGCCTCCACATCTTCAATATCTCCTTATCAGTCCTCGATACGAGTTTACAGATTTTAAATTTGAAATAAACTGGTGTCAGACTAAGACAAAAATAAGATCTGTGCGTCTGTATTACAGAACCGACCTGCAGAGCGTGACCGCGTCCGTCTCCTTTCACGAGACGATTTCACACGTCTGCTGATTGAGTAAATTTAATCACGTCGCCAGGAACGATTCCCTAACGAGTACTTCCACACATATCCCCTGATATTGAGCCTGTAATTGATCGGTTACGGATGTTCAGCGAATTTCCTCAGCGGCTCGACTCTGACGTGAGATGAATGCGAGTGACGTGGACGCGGCGGTTTCACCTTTTGTCTTTTGCCACCACAGCAGCAGCAGCACAATAAAAACCTGATCGTGTTTGATGCCTGATACACTTTGGTTGCAGGTTAGATTCCCTCATGAACGTGGAGATGTTGCCGTTTGGTCATGTAATGTCTGCGGGGCGGCGGCGGCTCACCTCGATGTGGATTCCATCTTTAGGTTTCTTTCGGTAGAACAGGCCTTTGATGTCGAAGTTCGGGCACCGTGTGTCCTTGTGAACCGGAGATCGAACCCTCTCCCCCTCACAGGTGATGATCACGTACGGATCCACAGCTGCAGGGAAATAAAACATCTTTAAATCAAAACCCTGTGCTGATGAATGACACTGATCACTATTCATCTATTGGGCTAATTCCAGATTATACAGTTTGATACGGTAAAGAACTTGTTATTATTGCCATTATAGATTTATATCACTTTAATAATCACTTTATAATATAAATGTTTTAAACTAGCTACACTTTTATCAGCAACAGCAATTACACGATTATAATATAATTTAATAAAATTGATTTATCAATATAATGATGTCATATTTGTACGGAGGAAAAAGTGCTTTTACTTTTAATAACTTCTGTAAATGTTGCTTATAATATGGATATTTAAAAGTACTTTTACTTAAGCAGGATGTTGAATAAAGGACTAATTTTCTTATTACTTATTTAACTCAGTAAACAGTTCTGTTTATAATTAGAAGAACTCATTGGAGCTGGTAGTGTGCCCAGGGCTTTGGACGATGCATATACAGTATTTCATTAATATGAAATTTACATTTATTGTATCAGATGGATATCTGAGGGATGAAATGATGTCAATAAAGTGAGTTAATTAATTCTGTAATATACTCACATCCTGATCACAAGTGGACAAGAAAATACATTTACTTAAATATGCTTCCTATGCTAATGTTGAGATATTTGTTCATGTATTTAGTATTTCATTTAGTTACTTTACTGCACTTTCATTACAATATATTTCAGAGGTAAGGAACATTTATAAATTGTTATATGGATACCAATGAAAAACATTTAAATTCCACAGTTCATTCCAAGGGATCTAAACATTAAAACCACTATGTGGAGGATATGAAATCTTCTGACTTCACCAATTAACAGCAGAATTCTATTGTTTTTTTATAGTTCACAACATCAGAATACATTGAAAAAATTGTAATATCAATTTAAAAAATCTACACATAGTGGCTTTGCAGGTGAGTGAGTTGTAAAACGCACAGACACGTGTGCACACTGTGAGAGACTGAAGGAGCAGGACTGTGTGTGACCGCAGGCAACAACTACACTCAATATCTACGCAGTTAGTTTCAGCAGAGGGCGCTGTGGTACCTTGTGCTTTGCTCAGGAGTCTTTTCTTACTAGGATTGAGGCAGTGAAGCTCTGTGCAGGAGTTCACAACACAACAACATGATCGTCAACACGTATGAAATCACAGGATCCAAGGTACAGCTGCTGGTCAGAGACGGTGCGCGGCTCCTACCTCCGTTGGAGTCCGGCCCCTGCAGACCCTCAGCGTTCAGAACATGGACCTGAGTGACCAGCTGAGGGTAGCCACACATCCCCGTCCAACACGTCTGAGGAGGGTCGTCCAGGGTCAGCTCTCTGGGAAGCACAGGGACCACATGTGTGTTAGAGGATCGGTGGTCTGGATCGTGGTCGGAGGAACTTTTTAGACCTCAGAGTAAACTTGGGAGGTCTGGACCAAACAGGGGAGCAGTGACAGAACCCCACACACACACACACACACAAGGGTTATTGATTTTTGCACAAAAATCCATTGTACTAACATAAACAAATCCTTAAAAACACATTAGCACAGTTGACTCGTTGGAATGCAAACTACAGATCTAACTATTTTACATAACGTTAGAGAGAAATGTAAATGCAAAGAAAGATCTAGAGTAAATGTCTATCTGTCTTTTGCCGTCACTTCCTCACTCGGGGCTTCAGCTCCAGTTGAACCGTCTGACTCTCTGAGATGTAACCGGTGGATTGAAACACACACACACACACACACACACACACACACGAGAGGATAGTGTAGAGATTTACTTGCAGTCTGAAGGCACATCAGTGAAGACACGCAGGAGGAAGTCGCTCTGCTGCGCCGGGTCAAAGGTCGTGGGGATGATGACGTAGCGGCCCTCCTTCAGCTCCTTCCTGAGGAAGACGCAGCGCGAGTTGATGTAGATGGAGCCCGCTACCTTCTGCTGGGCCGAGTGCATACGGTACTTCCGATTGAGCTCCACCTGCAGGATGAAAGGCACACGCTATGGAAAGGTGTTGTGGAGGTTTCTTTGATCTGTGCATGGGTCAGTGGTGTTTTTGTGTACCCGGTGAATATCGAAGCCGATGGCGAGGTTCTCCCCTTTCCCCTCTTTGGGTGTTGCTCTCTTTTCTTTTTGCTGTAAGCAGATCAACACCTCGTCCTCCACCTTCTTCACGTCAAACACATACTGCAAAGAGGAAAAGAGGAACATCACATATCACACGTTTCTCTGTGACGCACACACACGCTCACATCAGCAACACAACCAACCTGAGGGTTCTGCAGGAAGGTGGCCTTCTGATTGATGCAGCCCCCGGACCGGTTGCGGAGGGGGTCCTGGCGATGGGTCCAGGAGCCCTTCATCACCTCCTCCTCCCAGGTTTTGTGGATGCTCAAGTAGGACGTGTTGATGAGACGACACAGGATCAAGTCGGTGAAGTACTGGCAGAAGTCGTCGAACGTCATCCTGCGGGGGGGGGCAGGAGAAGAAGAGGAGGGACACGGGCGGAGAGAGAGAAAGAGGAGGGGGAGAAGCTTGAGAAGAAGAAGCTTTAACAGGTGCACAAATAGAGGAAATGAAACCAGAAACAAAAGAAAGGGTGAGACGTGGATTTCTTACTGAGGGGAGATTTTAAGGAAACAAATAAACAATAAAAATCACAACAAAAACATTCAGTGTTTTCCTCATAAATGTAATAACAGTGTGGAATAGTCTCTTTCAAGGAATATTTTGATGCTTTGGGAAGATACTTATTAATATCTTGTCATTAAATGATAATATGAAGATCAATCTGGTTTTATTGATCAGAAACAGTCACATAACTTCAATTTAAAACCCAGAAGAACTCAGTTCTTGCACTGATTAAAAAAAGAAGAGATATAACATGTTAATAACTGAGCTTAAGAGGAGCTGAATGTGGATTTGATTAGATTCTCTCTGTTCTCCATTTTTATCTCAACCCGCTGTCGGCTGTTGCCAGCGACACCTTAATAACCAGTTTGAGGGAAGGAGAGAACAGAACCGTCAGGAACACTTGGTTCTCACCAGAACTCGCCGTCGTCCTGCACCGTGACTCCCAGCTTCTCCCTCTCGCTCTTGCTCACTTTGTTCCACTCCTCTGAACTGAGATGAACAAAGACAAGAGAGCAAAGGCTTTATTTACAGAGGGAACCAGGGTTTGACCAGGGTTTGATCAGGAGCATGGTTTTGTATTACAGATGCTTTTCTTTCTAATTTCCCCTGAGGTCTAAGTATCGGACTAATCATTGTTTTCTGATCGAATAGCATTTCATATTGATTGTTATTAAAAAAAGAAAGTATTTCTTTTATGTTGTTATCTTGGAAAATTCAGAAGAAATATTATTATACAACTAATTCCATCAATAGAAAAAAAACCTTGATAGATTAGTATTTCTTTTTAAAGTTATCTTTTTAATACTATTATTTTTGTAATGGAAAATAAGAAATAAAAGACCAAGGGTGTAGGAGTGTGCCTTCTGAATCCTCAAATCACTTTATAAAAGAAAACAGAATAAATTTGCGTTAAAAACATCTTTTAAAATCCTTGTCCTGATAGAAAAAGTCAATCTCTTCATTCTATCCATGTAAATAATGTCAATCCAATAGTCAACTGATGGAATTCCCAATTGAACCTCCTGCCAGAAACAGTAGTTAGACGATCTGGTGAAATGTCTGTGAATCTTTTAATAATAATCTTTAAAATTAAAGGTTCACATATATAAATCATGTCTGTGTTTTGGTCCCACACGGGAACTATAAAGTTCAAAGAGTCTGTCGGGGAAACACAAACAACCTGTGTGCAGTTGTTACTGTGAATAATATGTGAAACATCAAGGTCCATTCTGCTCTCACAGCTCGGGGAGACGAGCATTTACCGGACGCATTAGCTCCGTGTTTATGTCTTTGTGTTTATGATTCCCTGACAAACGTCCACGTCTCAACAGACTGTCAGACTCCATTTACTGTAACAGCTTTTTATCAAACCATGAATAAATTATTCAGCGCGAGCGAGTCGATGATTGAGAAAGAAGAGGGATGACTCACGTTGCCTTAATAACATCTTTCTGTCTTTCGGGGGCCTTATCAATAATTCAGGCGGTATTGTGACACAGCTTCACCACCTCCCTGTTTGTGTCACCGAGTCGCCTGACGATTCACAGACAGAGAGACGACAAACTAACAAGCGAACGGCAGCAGGAGAGGGAGAGACGAATGAAACGAGCCGTGATCCACCTGATTGAACGGCCACTTGTGCAAACCGGTCATTTTGATCCACTTAGACGTCTCAATTGAAGGGTTGGATGTCCCCGGTCTGTTAGGGAAGGGTCCCGGGGACGAGGATGTGTGAGCAGCGCTGCAGCGTTCACTTGTGTTCTCCAGACAAACAACACTCCTACTGGGCTGAACTCAGCTCTTCTGGTTCACCCTGTGGCCCATTAGCTTGATTGCATCTCCATTTTTCATTGTCAACATGACATTTTCCTATTGTGCAGCTTTCCCCGTCGTGACCGTGGCCATTAAATATGGATTTTTTTTTCTTCCAGTCGTTTGTTGTTTGCTTATTTATCACATGCAGCCTCTTAGAAGGAGCAGAGGCAGAGGAGGACAAGTGCGTTTTGACATTTTAAAAATTAAATATCTGGTTAAAGGACACGTGAAAAAAGAAAGGACGACTTCATTGTATCTGTTGCTCTGGTAAATGCCACATCTGACTCACATGGATTCCCAGCATCTTGAAACATGTGGATGATGAGTGTGTCGGTGGCGGTGCAGTAATCACCTGTCGCTCCACGGGCCGCTCCACTCCTTCTCCCCCCACGGGTTCCTCATGCGGATCATCTGCAGCTTCTCCGATTTGAAGAAGGCCAGCAGTCCGTGACCCAGCCGCACTTTCTTGACGTCGGTCACGGCGTACGCGTGACCTTTGACCAGGCCGCAGTCCAGCCTCGCCTCCATGTCCTCGATCGTGGTCGCCTGGGTAACAACGAGAGATGATGTCGTGAATCACTGAAGTTATGTACAAGAGGGGAGGCCGGTGTACAGTCGTCTGGGAAATAAATAACAGGCAGACGTTTGGAAGAAGTATTTAATGCCCAGAAAATGACACACAGGGAGGTTGAGGAAGATTTGTACCATAACTGCATGAAACATTAATGGATAACTCGCTTGTTTTGGTATTTTTGGCGATGGGCTTTATCGGTAATGATAACATCTTGTTTGTGAAAATAATTACTGAGATCAGGGCACACAAGTCTTTACCTTCCCCAGAAACAAGCTCGGGGAAAACCTGCCCAAACCTGACAAGCCTAACTTTATCTTTAAGTAGCAAGAAGCTTCTCCAAGGCTGATAACCTATCTTGTCATGACAAAGCAATGTTTCCTCTAAAGATTGGTGGTTGCCATATTCTACCTTGTCATGCCACAGTTTCATAATGAAACATCTAACATAACATAATAAGAGATCTCTAATTTGTTTTTTTTCTGTGTGCAGCTCGATTTGCAGTGCGCTCGCTCGCTTGCGCTTTAATCCATTCCAGACCTCATGGTTTCCCTTTAATGAAGTTCTCTCTCTCACATAAGAACTTGTCCTTCACTCAGAATCGGTTGTAAGTGAGAGGGATGTTTTATTGTAGTCTGTCCAGTAGCAATTCTGCTGATTAACAGACACACAGAGTGAAAAGAATGACCTCCTTGGCAGAGGTAAAATAACAGAGACCTGATCCGAGGGGGACTTGAGTGTGTTACTTTTGTTTTTTTCCTTTCATTATGAAACTGCACAGGGACAAATGAGTCTCTGACAGGCTGCCATGGTCTAAGTAATGAATGGGAAACACTGCTTCAACATTAAAAAGTGAACATCATCCATCTCGCCTGGGCTCCGTCCTGCTGACAGTTCCCCATTAGCTGGGCTGATCAAAAACAAGGTTAATTTGAGGGAATAATGGACAGAATGCAGAAAAGCTTTGTGTCTGGAAGCAGCGGAGAGGACGGACGAGGTCGTCTCAACCTGATAAAGGACCTGAATGAACTCAGAGTACAGTGAAGCATGAGTTAAACTTGAAAAAACAATAAAATATGAGATATCTAAGCAAAGTTTGTAGTATTTTTACAGGAAAGGATAACAACAGGACGATGTTTTTACTTATTAGCTTAAATAACTTGTTGTAGCTTTGTTGAAACCTGTATTTCCCTGAGGTACAACTACGAGGTGGAGGTTTATTCTATCAGAGTGAATCTGCCGTTCCTCTCTCTGCTCACCCTGATGGAGCAGCTGATGAGGCCGTCCCTGTTGTGGACTTTGAGAACTCGTTCAAACAGCTGGTTGCGGGCGACTTCGTCCGTCGCCATCTGACCCTCCAGCAGGTCCACGGGCTCCGAGACGCCCCCGGTGAAGTCCACCAGAGCGTCGGCTGTGTTTCCCCCGTCCAACGCCTCGTAGCAGCCATAAACCCTGAAGGAAGAGGACGAGAGGTGGGAAACATTTAATACAGCTTACAACTTAAAATAACTGACTAATGATTTAGTAATTTTAAGGCAAAATGGATGAATATTTGCAGGATCTCCAGTGTGAGAATTTCCTGGTTTTCTCTGTTTAATATCACAGAAAACTGAATATCTTTTGGTTTTGAACCAAACAAAAACATCACTTTGGATTCGGTAAAGTTGTACTTGTTAGTTGTAGCCCTAAAAGCATATCAACATATTTTCTGAACCCTTAAAAAGACAGGTCTACTCATTAACTCGACTAACTTGGCATAGGCCTTCTCCACCAGGGCGCTCCAGAACTCATTGCTGTCGTTGGAGTGGCAGTAGACCAGCTGGTTGTCCACCGTCGGTAGCCGGTCGTCTATCGACACATCCACCCACTCGCCAAAGCGCCAGAAGCGGAAGTGGAAAATCCCGGCGTACGATTCCGGCTTCTCTGTGTCCCACTCCTGCTCCTTCCAGTCTGGGATTACCTGCAGGGGGGGGGAAGAGGAGGGAGGAAGAGGAGCAGAGGCCGGGTAAGCCAAACAAACACAGGTTGGTTCACGGAGCATGAAAAGCATCGAGGTGGAGTTGACCGGATCAGGGGACAAATTTATCACCTTGGCCCGCTAGCTCATAAATCCTGCTGTAATAGGACACGGGTGAGAGGTAATAACTGTTTGACTGCAGTGTGTGTTAGTGTTTGTGTGTTTGTTTGTGTGTGTTTCAGCTGCTGCATTTGTTGTCGTCCTGCGAAAAACCGCTACAACACAGCCTCCATTTTGTGAGCTGCACTCATCCATTATCCAGGGAAGCAACAAAAAAAAATTCACGTAAAGCCTCGGAGGACTTAAAGGTTTCGGAATCTGCAAGATCATAAAATACAGAGCGATAAACAACCGCCTGTCAAAGACAGAAATAAGAGAAGGAAAGTCGCAACATTCAGAATCATGTAAAAGAAGTCAATGCCGCTTTATGGAGTTTTGTTTCATTATGTATTAATCAGTAGATTTGCTGGAGAGTTAATTTGGGCCCAATCTTACTTCTAAGACTAAAATCACTTCTACAGATCATTGTGTATTTGCATAAACACAGAGAGAGAGAGAATATAAATAGAAGTTGTGTATCTGTAATGGCTTCATAGGAGCCAATTCCAATAATGTTAATAATAGGTTTATTTTAATGTAAAATATATATTACACATCTTTTCTACATTATTTATTCTGCAAAATAAGTGTTCAAATCTTAAAGTCTGGAAGTCTTATATGTTATTGATGAGTCAGGCTTGCATTGTCCACATCCCTTCAGAGAGCAGCAGCACCTCAAGGACGTTGTGACAAATTGATGTCAACGTTCTCTTCTAATCATAAATCAAACCCTCTATCGATTAAAGAAGTCCTTCACTCAACTTCCTAATTAAGCTAAAGTATCAATATCCATATTATCAGCCAAATTTGCAAAACTCTAATCAAGTACCTCAAATCAGCCGACCTTATTGGCCAGTGATCGGTCTATGATATAAAACTCTCCTTGTTTATCTGAATCAATACCTGAAGAGAGCACAGAGTTATATCCTGCGCAGCCACAACATCCAGTGCAACGGTGACTTCCTGCAGTGTGTCATGTTGTGATTGCCTTTCACTCCCCTGAGCCCCGCTGGGACTCAGTGTTCACCCGGAGGACCTCACCTCAGAGCCTCCCTCCGATCGGGCGCCCAGGAGTCCTCCGTGTCAGGCAATAAAAAGTGTAAATGATGCAAAGAGCGACACAACACGTGACCTGACTGACACGGCTCCAGAGGGCGTCCTTCGAGATGTCAAGGTGAGCAAACCGAACAGGGCCTCCTGTCAAACCCCGCAGGAGGTGACACTCGGCTGATTGAGAGAATCTGGCGTCTACAGACTCAGACTATGAAGCAGCAACAGCCTCTTTCAAAGGAGGCTGAAGAGAAATATGAATAATGTTGTGATCCTACAAGAGGAACTGTTTCCTTTCACTCCATCCTGCTGCTGATCACTCTCTCACAGCAAAGACAGTGTCGCTAGGTAGCAACTAAATTGTTGAATGTCCAGAAACACAAGCAGCTACCTCAGTTTCTCCTGCTGTCTGATGATATATACATTTATGTACATTTAAGTACACAACTACGTCTCCTACCCCCACTAGACAACAGCAAACACGGGGCCACCTTACTTTTACAAAACAGATTAGAAGTTCTCATTTACAGCATCACTCACACAAGCCTCTGGGATGTAACTAATCAGTACTACAGAGGTACTAGTCACTAGTCACTAGTCACATCCTGTACTAGAGTCAGGGAAACTGTAACTAAGCAAACATGTGAGTCAAACAACTGTGTATCAAACAGTACGAGAGCATAGGCCCCTGAAGGAAAACCCTGTGCTGTGGTTGCAAATGTCATCAGACCTGGTTGCTTAGCACCTCTGCTCATTTGTTCTCCGCCTCCCTCCTCTTCCATCGATGTGAGACACTCACGCAGACTGTGAAAGGCTGCAGGCAGGAGCAGAGAGTGAGTTACTGGACAGAGGGAAAGGGAAGAGGCTTTCGTTTGGACGTAGCTGTCGATTTGATCCCAGCCTCGCAAACGCTCATCGACCTCTCGGACATGTCCACGGAGTTGGAGCTGGCCTTCCGGCCGGACACCCAGCTCACCGAGGTGATGCGCCTGCGGGCTCAGTCTCTGCAGCAGCGAGGCCAGAAGAGGCAGGATGGCGAGCGGCTGCTGCGGCCCAACGAGGCCGTGTACCGCCTGGACTTCACCAAACAGGCGCTCAGGTTCTCACATTGGGCGGTGCGGCTGCCTCCGGTGGGACGCCTCACCATCACGGCCACCTCGCAGCTCTGGACGCCTGACCTCACCCACCTGATGACGCGTCAGCTGCTGGAGCCTGCTGGGGTCTTCTGGAGGTCGCCGGGGGACGCCAGCGACGCGCCCGTCCAGTGCTACGAGGCCGATTCTACCGAGTTTGGCGAGAGGATTGCAGAACTCGCCAAGGTAAGGAAAGCCATGTACTTCCTGTTTGCGTTCGCAGAAGGCTGCAGCCCAGAGACTCTCGACTGCTCCATCATCTTCATAGTGGACAATTAAAAGTGGGCAACCCCGAAAACTCCTGGACAAATACGTGCAACAGACTCTTCTGCTGTACTTTGTGCTTGTGGACTTTTAGTTGAAGAAGTGAATTTCAGGTTAACCCTGTATTTTTGTATAGATGATGAAATCTCAAATCCAATTACAACTCTAGACTTTTCTTATTTCTTTTGCATTTGAAAAGATTGAACCTGCTTCTGTGAGCTTTGTGCTGAGCCTCCCGATCACAAGCTGAGTTCCTTTATACCTTTCTAGTCTTTGATACTCAGCATGAATAGAAACAAATCAAATAAAACAAACAAACAAAAAAGAAGTGTGTCTGTGTTTTGTTCACCGATGTCTGAACCACAGATGATTCCTTGAGCTTCCTCCCTCTCCTCCTGTTTGACAAACTGCCGGCCCTGATGGGGTTTGGTGGGGATGAGTCCCAAGTGAGATAATGGATAGAGACAGTGTGTATTTGTTTGTGTGTGTGTGTGTGTGTGTGTGTGTGAGAGTCTCCCGGCGGACGGAGGAACAGGTTCATGCCGCCTCATCCATCTCCGTCTTGCACGGTGACCCTGACAAACAGGAGAGGGGAGGCATGTGGTTTTCATCTCCCCCCCCCCGCGCCAAAGGGGATAAAACGGCAACTGTGACTGGAAATGAGAAGACGCTTGTCAGATGAAGAGGGAGAGAAAAGAAAATAACGAAGACGTCAAGAGGTATTAGACTCCTCTTTGTTTTTTTGTTTTGCGACCTGAACCTTCAAATCTGCAGAGGCTGAAACTCCCTTTAACCAAAACGTCTCACACTGCACATTCTCAGGAGCCTCAATTAAATAGATTTTGCCGACAGCCTTTGAAACATGAATATAAATCATTATGGAGTGTCCTCATTGCTGTGCGTCCTTTTGTTTGTCACCTTTGGACCAAGACTTAAACAAATGAAGCAGGTGGGAGGGAAATCCTCCTCCCTGATTTTATTATGAAGAGATAATAAATAAAGTCTTGAACTGTGTTGAGTGATGAAAAAGATCTAAAGCGTCCAAAAGTGAGAAGATAAAAAAGCTCTCGAGCAAAATGAAAGGCGCTTGGGTTTGGCAGGTAATTATCATGGACAAAATACAGACTAATAATGTTTTGAAGGACGAGCTCTCAGATTCACCGGGGACGAGTCTCTGTCCCCGAGAGATCTGGACCATTATTTATAAAGGAAGTGAAGCTGGTGGCCAACAGGAGAATGAACAAAAGAACAACTCTACACACAAAGAGTAGTTGAACTAAGCTAATTTACAAAAGGTAGAAAACAACAACTGCTACACAGGTTTTTTCCACAAGTTAAATCTAAAACCTTTAAAGACCATAATGAATGCAATTTAAGATCTATCTCACAGATAAAGGATTATCAGAGTCCTACTTACACTCCTCTATAACTGAAGATAAAGTGAAGTAGTAACCCTAGAAAAACAACAAACTAGGGCTGGGTGATATCAGGTGAACTTTTACCTCAATTACAAATCAATTATAGTTTATATATCTATATATATAAAGAACTACAACCCAGAAACAGGAGGGTAGTGGTAAAGATCTTAATAATGTTGCTAACAGCTAAAAAACACCAGAGGAATCACTTGTATCTTTTGAATACATTTAGCAATCAAACTAATGATGATCTATAAATCAACATAAACACATAGATAACTCGCACATATGGATTTAGAGATTTCAATCCTTACTTATGTTTTCTTGCATTTACATGTGAATCCCAAAGACTTTAAATAAACATGGAAACATCTACAGCTCCTCACATTGTCTTGGAATAAAGCCAAAGTATAAGAATATGAACACTATTGTCTTGCACTGATTTGCGAGACGCTTTAACTTTTGACATGTCCCATCCACTTACATGGAGGAGGCTGAGTTTGGAGATGCCACATAAGTACGTCCATGTGTACACAAACACACACTGTCTGAGCCGTAATGTCACAATCCCAGTGTCGCGCTACAAAAGGCCAAAGCATCTTGTTTCAAATCCCATTAAACCTCCATAATCACTTTGTTTCCTCCGTCGAGCTGAATGTCAGAATAATCCTGACACTGAAAACTCCAGAGCTCCCCGCACTTTAAATAAATGAACAGAAGAGACTTTGTGCTGCCAATCATGTGAAATGTTTATGGGAATCAGTGAGTGAAAGGCTTCAAAATGCATTTACAACAAAACAACAAGAATGTTTATGGTTTTTGAAAATCTCAGTTTGAGCGACAGCGTGTGGACGAGAGACTCCAACGCAGAGGAGAGCGAGGACAGGAGCGTGGATGGAGCTTTGGGAACACGTGAGTGCATCAGATCCACACAACAACACACCTTAAAACAACAGAAGTTCACAACAGAAACACACACACACACACACTTACCTTTTGCCACAGTGACTCTCTGGACGCCAGACTGGAGCACGCCGCCACGAACCAGCAGTTACCCAGTTGCCCCTGATGGAGGTCGTGTGCACTGATGCCATCGACAAACAGGTGGGGGTCCTCACACAGCTCCTGCAGACACACAGGAAAAACAAATCTGGTTCATCATCAGTGAGATTATCATGTAAAAATAAAGGATTTTTCTGTTTGTGGGTAAAAAAAAGACCTGAAATTGGACTGTGATTTACAAACTATGCTGTGGAACATGAACGGGCCTATCGAGGCAAACTCCTGAATCCGAAAGACACCATCTGTCCCTACGCACCCACGTATCACAATCATGATCTTTAACCCGAGTGTGGGAGGGCCACAGGAAATCTGTGAAATCAGATTTCCTGTGGCTGCTGAGCCGAGGTTCATTTTCTGCCAGTGTGCGGCACAACCCTCCTCCACGGCAACAACATGGAGCTGCACAAGCTGCTCCTCTGTTCCCTCTCCTCCGTGTGTGCACCTGCCTCACACAACCTCACCGCCGTCCATCGCAGGATACACACACACACACACACACACACACACACACTCACACACACAATCAGACGTCCTGTGGTTGTCAGAATAATGTGCACGGTGATTACTACAGGCTGTGGGCTGATACAGGCCACTTACCCAGGGACACACTGTCCTCCACTCTTTTTTCTGAACACAATGGCAACAGGACTCAGCAGAAATGAGAATGCACCCCAAAATAAATAACAATCTTGCACCGCACATGTTCAGACTCTTGTTAAAACTACTTGGTCTCAATCTTTAGTTTCAAGTCTTCTTCAATGCAGCATGATGTACATTTATTAAATTATGGTCCAAATGCATTTTTGGTGTAGAGACTGTATTCGTATTGAAACTCGGAAACTGTGCAATGTCCTTTCATCTGTTAGACAGCTGACGTCACATCAGGAGCTTTTGATTTTCGTGATGGCTGTTGAGCGGAAAAAAATCAAACCAAACTGCATCACATCCATCAGTTCAGCAACTGGTCAATATCAGAGTTTTGTTTTTAAAGTTAACACCGGCCCCGGCTTGATCGTTACTGGAGCCTGCAGAGCTCAGCCGGTCTGGGTGTTAACAGTCTGTCTGCTGCTCGCTGCTTTATGGGACCGGCGGGTCGATGGGCACCTCGGCCATTACTCCACACAGGCAGGGGGAAAGCCCAGCACCACTTAACAGCTCCTCATCGTTACACACTTGCAGCTCTCAACTAGGGTTAGAAAAGTAAAAGAGGGAGAGAGCTGATGCATGTATTCATGGGACGTCCGCACTGGGACCAGGCAAGTAACACGGAGTGGAAACAGGATTCTATTAGAAACTCGGGATCAGTTTGAAGGGCACAGCTTGTCAAATACATTATATTTTGTATTATCTATTTTTATATTTGTTAAAGAACAAGTTTCAATAACTTTTTGATGTTATCTGACGCAGAATATGCACAATTAACTGTGTGCATCCAAATTTTGAGAATTATTATTATGTCCAGTTTAACTCTCATCCAACAATAATAATATAAATTATTAGTACGTCTATTTGGGTTGATATTGTTTACAACAATAGACGATTACCTGGGAAATAGATTAATAACAATTTCAAAGACGTTTGTACTCTCCAGGAAAAATAGAGGGTACATGGTCTGTGTAGAGTTGTTCTCATCTTTACAATCACTAAACACACTTTACCCTACAGCTCCCATTCACAGAATCTATATAAAAAAAAAGCTTCTCTATCAATCATCCAGTTGTACACTGACGCCTCAACCATCAGGGACAATTTGTGGTTCAGTGTCTTGCTCAAGGGCACGAGGAGCGTTTCCTGCTTCACCTCCTGATTCACAGGATCTAATGAACGAAGAGGGAATATTTGTGAATCTAGACAGATTTTCACCACGTGTAAATACACAGATGGTGGAGCGATGAGCGGAAACCAACCGAGTCCCAAACACGAGCAGCTGACATGAAGTGAAGACATCGCCCAGAAGTGCGAGCATGTGTGAGTCTGTGTGCGTTTGCCCTGCGACAACCTGGTGAATCCTCCAGTGAGAGTCACAATTGGCTCAAGCTCGTCATCCTGCTTAAATACAAAAAAATACATCAGCTTTGCTACTCGCCTACGAATTCCACGTGTGTGTATTTATATCTAGATCATAGCATAAATACACACGTTGGTGTGAACCAAACGCTTGCTCGTCCCTAAACACACACACACACACACACACACACACACACACACACACACACACACTCAGGACGCCACCAAGGCCACTGACTTGCTGACTCTGCAGAGCTGATTGCTGCAAAAGCAAAGTTCTAATCAGAAGCAGAGGCCACTGCAGTGTTTCCCCCGGAGGCCAGCAGTCTTTACCGGCAGCCCCTCTCACCTTTCACAGGCCGGCCCTGGAGTGCTCCCCCCCCCACCCCCCCCGCCTCCAGCCTGCGCCGGGGAGTCGTTGGGACTCTATGAAGCTGCGTATGGATGTTGTTTCGTGGAACCGTGTCTGACCAGTGGCCGGAGTTAAGATCTCTAATCACGTTTTTTTTTCTCCCCCCCTTTTCCGCAACAGCATCGATTGTGAGAGTCTGAGCGGCAGCGAGGGCTCCCCGTGGTGGCACGCCATCCAGGGATCGGCTCGGCTGGAAGAGTAATAGAGTATCGATCCCTCTCTCCGGCCCGGCAGACACTGAAGTAATGTGAATATTGTGGCTGAGCACGGTCTAATCATTTACCCTGCCACTGGGAACCTTTTCAACCAGCTTCACAGCGTTTCTCAGCACCATCCATCAGCTTGTGAGAGGAACCATCAGCATCCAGAGGAACGAGCAACCAGCCACGTGAGAACAGAGTAACAGGCAGAACATGAAAAGTGGAATCTGGTAGTTCTGAAGATCCTTGTCGAGTTAGAGTCAAGTTTTTATTAAGAAAGCAAACTCCAAAGTGTTCAAATAACCGGTCTGAGACACCTGAGGTTTTACAAAGGTGGTGAACCAATTCCCCCGCAAACAGGAAGCATTTACAAAACCACCTTTTTACGTGAAGTCTTGCAGCCAACAGTCGTCTTACAGTTCATGATCGGAGACTTCACACAGAGAAGAGACTAAAGCCAGAAGTAAGCGAGCAAGACACAGAAAAGTCGGTTTCTAGAAGTTGTCCGGCCGAGCACGTTCTCCCGTTTTGCTTCAGGATGAAACCGAACATCTTCAGAGTCTTCAGATGGAGCAAGGAAATGGAAAACACTGGTTCTAGACGATTGTTTAAAGTTATACGATTGGTGGTTGATATTTTAAGAATATCTTAAACCAGTCCCTCCATCAGGCTGCTGACGGTGAGGTAGCAGAGACTTGAGTGACTTGTGCGATCGATGTCAGGGTGAAGGTTCACAGGCTTACTCCCCCCATGTGCCCTGTGTTATCCTTGCTCAGATGCATCTCGGCGGTTTATGGCTGCAGTGACGTCCCAGTGGCAGAGCGTGCGAGCATAAAGAGCAGGCTCTAATAAAATGTTCCCTCCTCGCTGCCTGTCTCACGTTGTCTCTCGGCCGATCTGTCTTCCCCGCTGCCCCTCTCCTCTATCCCCCCCCTCCCTCCTCTGATTCAGTTATTTATGACTTCACTCTGCGAGGGTGGGGGTGAGGCGGCGTAATAGACTACAGGTCATACATGTTAGCTCCCCCAGTTTCCACTTACTGTTGTCAAATCCAGTGGAAGAGTGGAAAATTGATTTACAGCTTCTCTGCAGCCGCGTGGAGGTTAAAGCAAAACAGCTCCTGCTTTGTTGTTGTTGACAAATCCTCAGAACGAACTGACAAGAAAACAAACATTATCCTTCAACCGTTATCTTTATCGTTTCTCCTTTGAGGGTGTTGCACAGGTGGGATGGAGCCGAATCCAGGATCCTGACCTTGGCCAATTCGCCTCATTGTGCTTTAAAGATGTCTGAACAATAAATATTGTGTTTGAGTTGTGTTCTTACATTAACCAAAATGTTTCCAACAACATCCAAACCCAGAGAAGTGGCGACTTGATGATCCAGTTTGGTCTTTTACTGTCTCATATCTGCTTCACCTGCAGCTTTGTACAACCTATGAAGAAGGACAAACACACTGAGCCAGTCAGCTGTTTTTCCCTTCCACCATTTGTTTTGTATGATGATATCACGATTATTCATTTCTGTTTGCTGCGCGTTCTGTCGCCGAAGCTCTGCCAGACAGAGCGTGAATCCAGAGGGGAATCCAGAGGGGGATCCCAGAGACAAGAGAAGATAATCGGACCAGAGATGATGGTGAAGACGACAACTCCCGTGATCCCACGCTGCTTCACAAGTTCATCAAATTAGGTCTTTTGCTTTGTTTTGAATACTCCACTATAACAACTGCTGGTCAGAACCTATGTTTTCTGTAAATAAACAGTATAAAAAACAAATCCAGACTAGTACAGTTAAGTATATATTTACTTTGCCTCTAACAACCTTTCTATACGTACTGTGGATGTGCAGTGACCCCAACTTCTCTTCAAGACCATTTTAACTCATCACATCCGTCTTTATTCGCTCACAGTTCCCGGTCACATGAGATTTAACAACGAGCTTCTCACTAAAACCTCAACAAAATGATGCAGGAGCAAGTATTTGTTGTTATTTGTGAAACCTCTTCTGACTTTCCCGTACACGTGCTTGAATTTGGATTTGAAAAGTGCCTGTTTGGTGTTTGTAACCTCCTGAGACGACGGATTAAATCCCCAAGTCGTGTCCTGACGAAACGAAAAGGCTGCTCCTCCTTCCTGACTTCTTCCAGTCTGCATGACTGACATCAGCACAGGCCAGAACGTATAATCTGTGTGACCCAGTTTCCATGGCAATGCACGCTGGCTGTCGCTGCAGCGGCACACAGGCAGAAGGAGGTTACTCCATCCAGAACCACAGCCTGCTGTGTGAGGGGGATAACAGAGGCAGGGGAGTCGGCTCTCTAAATCCTGAGGCCCCCCCGGTCCGGCATCATGTGCCAACCGAACGTACATATACAGTAACGGCTTAGATGAGCCCGCGTGAGGGAGAAGGAGTGAAACAGCGATTAATGAGTACTGACATAATGCCGTGTGGTGAATTATGAATGATTAGTCACACTGTAGATCAGCAAACTCTTATCCTGCAGGCACCTCGCCCCGGAGAGCTCCCTGGTGGGAAGGTTTCAATGGAAACAATAAAATGACAGACATCTACAGGACGTTTGAGGGAAGGGTAAGTGTCACTATTACCTGACATATCACCAGAGCTCTGGGGGCTTCTTCATGCACTCAATGGTCCAGTTAGCAGGAATCGTTTTATACCTCTAGTTTAGGACTGAGCAGTGGGTGGACCAGAGGTAAGAGGAGCATACCAGTAGTCCATGTACATACAAGTTATATATATGACATACAACATGTCAGTCATATACTCTGTTTCTTTATTTCCACCCGTTTTGGATCTGTCACTTCAGGACCTGATTTGGAAGTTAATTTAAGTTTTAAATATTCATCTATTTTCCAAAGAATCATTTTTGTAACTTGATAAGCAAACAAATCTCATTGTTTTGTTGGCCAAGGCTTGATCTTAAGGGGAACCGTTAAAATTAAAACAGTTGAGCATTGGCAGAGATGAGAGCTCTACGGAGGATAATTTCAATTGTGAAACATGTTTACATTGTTACTTGGGAAATGCCTGACGTATTTTACATGCCATATATAGAGTTTGAACTGCCTGCAGAGCTCAGAGAGGATATAAGAGAAGTCTGCTGCATTGAGGAGCCACAGCGGCTTCCTCCATTCTTAAATGGACGATGTGTGGTTACAACCAGGACTGTGTCTGCAGCTGTGTCTACGTGCAGAATCTCTCTCGAGGGCCTCGGTTAGAGAGATAATCAAGAGCCTGATGGTCCCTCTGGCAGAGCTCCAGAGATCCTGTGTGGAGATGGGAGAAGCCTCCAGAAGGACAACCATCGCTGCAGCACTCCACCGATCTGGGCTTTGTGGCAGACAGCCAAACAGGAGCTTCCCCTCGGTGAAAGACATTATACAGAAACTAGAGGACGGTGGACTGATGAAACCAAGAGCATCACACCTCTTGGATGTGAGAGGTGAAACACACAAACAGCAACACGTCCAGCTGCCTGCGTACACTTGTACAACTTCTGAAGACACCTGGAGGACTGAGAATCTTCACACGTCTGAGAGAAACCGACCATGAAGCTAACAAGTGGTTATTTTAGTGAAATTTGACAAACTTTATATGCCAGTTTAAATCATATTCTACTCGATGTGGCTTTTTAAAACCAACTTCAACCCACTGTATCTTTGCCCCAAAGCATACAGTGCTTTATCGTCTATTTAAATATAAATGGAACCATTATAATTTAAAAAATGAATATCCTGCTCCATTGAAGATTTGAAACTAGAGACTGAGATCATAAACTCCTTCATTTAGGTTCCAGGCACTTCACCATTGGATTCGCTTTCCAGACCTGAAATCGACGTCCATTATCATCATCAATTAATAATAAATAATGTTTGAAAGACACTAATATATCTGCTCTCGTTAACATTTTGTTCCACACACTTGAACAAACAATCTTAAGTGCTGATACCTATAAAACATTATGGCCATTAACAAACCTCCAGACTGGTTTGTCAGAGTCGGACAATGGTCTTTAAGCTCTGTCAGACCGGCTGAGATGACTTCACGGCTCAGCTGCAGACTTACCCGAGGTCTCTTCCACACCACGCGTCCGATCCTGTTGCCGTGAATAAAGAGCGAGTCGTCGATGGCGGGGAAGCGGGGGTCCTCGAAGAGCAGGCCGCTCTGCAGGCACTGCCTCTTCAGGGTGGAGTACTGCTGCCCCTCGAAGGCCTTCACTGAAGTGAACATCCTGCAGCCCTGAGCCACACAACAGGGACGACAAAAGAGACACAACCAGTCAGGACAAAGCCTTACAATGAACCCCCCCCCCATGCACAGATAACATCATATCATCACTTTCACTCCATCACCCCCAAAAAATAATAACCCGACCCAAAAAGTAGCTTCTCTCAGCATTTTTAAAACCAATTTACCGTCCCACACCAATGCTCCTCCACACACATGCACGCACACACACACACACACACACACACACACACAACTGACTGACAGTGGCACCCAGCAGACCTTAATACCCGAACAGTAAAAGCCCTCAGTGGAAATAGAAATTCAATGTGCGCTGCTGCCTTGAGCAAAGCCTCGATTCACTGGGTCAAAATGATCAATCTGTCAATTCACCGATGTCCTCCAGGGCCTAATTATCACCGCCGTGCGCTGAAGGAGCCGTGCACGTGTTGGTCAGCTGAGAACCAGCGGGAGGGGGGGGAGTGAGAGTAAGAGCGGAGGCAAACTAAGATGGAGGTGAAGGGATGATCAATAATGAAATGTTGGATTGAGGACAAAGACAAACCATTCCACATCTATTTAGCTACATCATATTAGATTGTTAATTGTGATGAGGTTATGGTTTCACTCCTACCTCTCTGTTTTCCTGCTGGATTATGCATACATTATTTCCACGATATTTTTGTAGAAGCACGAGACTCGGGCCAAGAAAGAACCTATTAACAACTAATGGTTCGATCCAGATACTTTTTAAATCCCTTTCTTTAACATTGCAAGTGCTTTTATTGTGTTGATCAAGATACAAGTCCTGATCTTAAGTAGGATTTTAAAGGAAGTTGGTTTTTTTTATTCTGTTGTCCTTTAATAAATGTCGCCATAGATCTGAACAAAGGGCATTTTGGTTGTTTATTCAATAGTTTGGCTAATTTGGCTTCTGTTGGACACAATCAATGAAACTCTGGTCTGTACAAGAATCAACATGAATGCCTCAGTGTTTGATTCATTGGATGTTTGCAGTATTGAGATGAGGTACTTTGAATCTTCTCTTGGACACCGTGCTGTGTGTTTCATTCTTTATCAGGATTCTTGTTCATCAAAGCTTGAGACCTGATTCGAACCCGACCGTGTACAGACGTGACCTGAACATGAGGTCGGTTGAGTTCCTGAGTTAAATGTCTCAGTCAGAACTAAAATACATTATAAATAACTCTTGGATGCAGTTTTCCTGATTTTAATGAATAAGGGGAGAAGTTTATGAATTTTAAAAAGAGGTCAAGACTCAACATCTGCCAATCAGAAGAGGCCGGCTGTTCATTTTAATTTCTGACTGAAGTGGATAATTTACCTTTAGAGGTTAAGAGGCTAAAAACCCTTTTCTAAATCAACATGTTATAAGGCTGGCCACTGAAGGTTTCAGAGATTGATTAAAACTGTTAAAAATATATATAATGTTACTGAAAGATTTGTTGTATTTCACTGTAAACAAAAGCATCTTGTCAAAATGATGATGTAAACTTAAAAATATGCTCATAGAATTACGATTATAAGCTTATTTTTAATTCATTTTCTGTCCCTATCCCTCTAGTGAGCTGGTTTAGAGATAAATATTTATCTGGTTGCTCAGGAGGGAAAAATTCTTGATTTCTTTTAAACTGGAAACCTCTGGAAAATAACCAGTTGGTCAGAAAAACCAAGAAACAGCAAAAAATCTACTTGGGCTTTTGTTACTTGAGAGTATTGAGTATCAATATAGAGACAACACAGTTATAGATTAATCAAGAAAATAATAAGCAGATTAATCTAGCATTACATATAATATGAAATAAGTCACAAAACCAAATGAGGCACAAAAACATGCAATAATGTAAAACCTGTAGTCAGTGCATGTAACACATGGCAAAAGTGTGAAATCTAAATTTATCTTCCCGCCTGCACTCTGCAGTGCAGCAAAGTAATAAAACCAAATCCAGCTTAAGTCTCCTAATGCCACATTATTACCCAGCAGCACTATCAACTAAAGTTATTTTTAATTGGGGTGAGTTGACCTGTTCACCCTGTAGCAGTGCTCAATGACACCCAGCGTCTGGGGAAGAGGAAGATGAACAGAAAGTGGAGCGACGCCAAATCAACGGGAAAAAACAGGAGTCGTGTGAAATACGACGACTGCACCTTTCAAACAGAATCAACCTGACGGCGTCAACAACTGACACGTGGGGGAATCCAATACTTGTAGTAGATTTATGTGGAGAACAGGGGCAGGGCAGGGATCTATGTGTGGAGAAGCATCATAAAGCTCTAGACATCACTTGTCACAGGTAGATTCAAACATGAGCCTCAGTGACGCCCTCCAAACATTCACTAATCTCCTGTTTATAAGTAGACTTCTCTATGATACAACCTCTCAGGAAGGCGGGCCTACGTCACAAATAAGACCTGGTCCGTGTTGTTCTCATTAACTCGGGTCTGCACAGACTCCGAGCTTGATTAAAGAAAACATCCAGGCGCTTCAATTCAGAGGAATTAACAAGCTAGCTGACTCTTGAGCGAGCGATAAGTAAATTCCTGGGGGAACGAGGAGGTCGCAGTCGGAAGCCAAATCTGACAGATGGCCGGGTGTGTTGGCTCGTGACTGCACCGGGGAGAACCGTGCTCTCATCTGGCCTCTGCAGACGGCCGATGGCGTTACCTGCAGAGAGCGAATCTCGAGGAGATCCGGAGCTCGAGGCCTTTACTACTGTGGTGAACACAGGATGGAGCACTGCTCTGTATGAGAGCCACAAGCTAGATGATGATAAACTGTCAGAAAACACTTTGTACTCTTGATTATTCTCTGAACTTCCAAGGAATTCGGTTTTAAACCCATTTTTCCATCTTGAAACAAACAGAAAACAGAAAATCTGACAACCTCATAAAGTTAATAACACATGAACAAACAGTTGCCTAGTTACACATCCAGCAGCAGCATCCACATTCATCTGGAGTCACGCTTCTGTCCGTCTGACAAATCCACGTAATTAGATCTCATTTTATTTTTATCCATACATCCATTATCTGTACCGCTTGTTCTTTAATGGGTTGCACGAGGAGCTGGAGCCAATCCCAGCTGACACTGGGAGAGAGGGGGGGGTGGAGGAGGGGTGATACACCCTGGACAGGTCGCCAACATAGAGACAAACTGTTCACGCTCACATGTACTGATTACACCCCAGACCAGGAGAGAACATGCACAACCTGGGACCAGTGACTTCATTGCCATGACGCTCTGAACTTCCAGTAGTTTTGTTTTTCAACAGCAGCTGATAACCTGTGTGCAGAACCTGATGTATTATGATTATAAAGTTAATATGGTGAGCACATATTAACAAACAGTTCCCTATTTACACATGTAGCAGATACAGATAAACATTCACCTTCATTCGGAGTCTGTCCCTCTTACAAATCTAAGAAATTACATCTTAATTTATTTTGACCCAATTAACTTTAATCACGTACACGTTGTACACATTGAGAAGCATCTTGGGACGCGATGCATCCACGTGAGAGTTGTTCACCCCCGACATCAAAGCTCCGAGTGAGAAACAAAAGGATTGAAAACAAGTTCCATGACCGTCCTAAAATGTGCATCGTAAAAAAGTGAAGGTTCAACACTAACAGGAACATATGAAAGGGCAGAGATGCTTTAGTGGGTTAAAAAAAAAGAGGAAACATGCAGCTGAACTGCAGACAGATGTTTGGAGAGACGTGATCTGTGATGATATAAGACTCCAGCTCGTCTACAAGTGGGGAAACAACACAGATGGAGAATATTTAATGGATCTGAGTGGAAAACTCAATATTAAAAATGGCAATGCTGCAGGAAAAACATAATCTGGAGACAGGAAGGAAACGGTCCTGATGTGGCTGAAAACATGGCCGACTTCTGAAGAGTTAATGGACAGTGAGAGTATTGATGTCGGCAAAAATAAGATTCATTCATCATATTGAATAAACTGGAGAAAAGATGATCTGAATAAATAGAGCTCGGCCGATTTATGACATATTTGTGTCAGTGTGCATGTTCGCGTGAATCCCCTGAGATGAAAGCTTTTATTTTACAAAACAAACAACACAGAGAAGATGTGAATTAATGTCAAAATATTAAATATTAATATATCAATATTCATGATATAGCTCTATATATTTGTTGGGAAGTTTATTGTTAAACTGTAAACTAATCTCTGTCAAGGAGGTTGATTGTTAGAAGGATTACGTAATCACCACTCGATAGATGACCATCAGACCTAATGGGAGGATGTGGTTTGGATCAGGGGAAGAACCCATTTCATTTAGCTGTGAATCCACATCGGGGGACGATTTCTATCAGTACCTGCCCCAAAATCCAAACTGGTTGGGCTCTAATAATTCTAAACCATAACTGACGATGACAGATGATGTTTGAACGAGTGAAACAGGATAAAACTTCATGTTGCTGAGGAGAAATGTGCTCAGGAGGAAAATGACTGATTCAGAAATTATGGGGTCCTGCAGTGGATAGAGGTGGAGGAGCTGTCCAATCAATCAATGTTCAATACACAGAGGAGCAGAGCAGAAGGAAACAAAGCCCCGCCCGACCAACAGACAGGAACGCCGTGGACATAATAGTGCAGCGTCTAATACAGTGTCATTAGCTTCACTGTGGATCTACAGTGACAGATTGTTCCCTGAGCTCGTTTTTTCCATTTCTGAGAATATACGTGTTCCACTGATTTTTACTGAGCAGTATCAGATGCTCGTCATCTTGTGAGATCGAGGACTTTTTGTGCCCCCGGCACCCGTCCACGAGCTGGGCTGTGACAACACACGAGCGTCGGCCCGGACTGCAAATTGCCTCTTCTTCTTCTTCTTCTTCTTCTTCTTCTTCTTCGTTCTGCTCCGCCGGCCTCAGTGAGCAGGAGGAACTGCTGGTCAGCAGATGTCAACATTCATCTCATTCAGCCGCTGTAGCAGGGCACTGTGCAGTGTCCTGGCAAAGGTAGCACAGGGTTCTGCTGAGGGCGCGGAGGGTACTGCTGAGATGATGGAGGACAAACAAGCGCACTTACTCATGTGGGGGAATGAACCAGCGGGGGGGGGTAATGTGATATCATTACTGTGAGTTCACCTGCAACACGCAGAGCATACAGAGACTCAAAGTTCACAAGCAAGGCTCCATGGAGGAGAAGGGAAGCTGATGAGGCACTTATTTTAGAATGGTATTTTCAATGTGTCGTTAATTACATGATGAAAACTATACTGCAGCCGAACTGTAACCAACTCTCTCACACACACAAATACAAACATACAAACACACAAGCTTCGGAGGCTTCGACAGACACGCTCCATCACTTTGAATGAGGTGACGTCATGCATGGCCAAACTGTTGCTGTGCTGTGCTTGCAGCAGAAGAACCATCCAATCAAATCTTGTCTGAACGCAGGCTAATCAAATCACAGGAAATTCAAAAACAGGTCCTGTCCTGACAAATGAGCCGTGAGAGAGGAGGTAGCTGGTGAACCTGTGTTTATCTGATTAGCTTATTTCCTGTTTACCTCCCTTTAGCGTCACACTGACAACTAGCATGGAAAAGATCTCGGGATGATAAAGAGCAGCCGTACACGTAGAAGACGCCGATAAAGTCGTGAAATTGGAAATACAAGGAGATTTGAAAGCTTTTGGACAAAAGAGTCGATGTTTATGTGTTAGGCTCCGCCCCTCGCCTGAATGTCGTGGACATTTTCACGACCTGGAAAATCTCCAGTTGAGTTCTTTATATGTGAAAAGACAATTCCAGAGAATCTCCAGATGCAACTGGGTCGTTCTGGTTACACTGACCGATGTTCAAGAGTTCATTTTCCTAGAAAATCTAGTTTTAGTCAGTTATTTGATGCTAACAAAATCAGGTTGAATCGTCTTGATTGACAGCTGTGATTGACACCCACTGCTACGCCCCCCCCCCTCCCCTCCCCCCCCATCACTAAGATGGCAGTAGTCCTATCCTGAATATTTCTGCTTCACTTCTGGGAGAAGAAGGCGATGCATCATCTCTATTTAAACTCTAACTCCACAGGTTCTAACTTCCTCCTGCTGAAATCCAGTTTCCTAAATTCCAAAGACTGATGCAACCACATGAATATTATGGGCTATAACAACAACACCATCAGGGGATAAAGACCAACAGTCCACAGCCACAGCTCAAGTCCCCAGCAAGAATATTATAGTGGTTTGTGTTGACACATGTTTGTTTTTTTTGCTCTCCCATTAGAAATCCTGATTATAGTTGTTCACAAAACTGTATCACATCATTAACGGGCACAGCGGGCAGCAACAGATTCTGGCGGCGTGCTGGTCAGAGATCAGGGAGGAGTGTGTTCTCGTGATGCTGGTGTCGGTGGCAGCGGTGGGGGTGGTGGGGAGGGGGGGGGAGGGGGGGGCCGTCCTAGTAGCAGTGGGTGTCAATCACAGCTGTCAATCAACGACGATTCAACCTGATTTTAAGTTAGCATCAAATAACTGACAAACATAAAACTAGATTTTCATAGGAAAATGAACTCTTGAACATCGGTCAGTGTAACCAGAACGACCAGTTGCATCTGGAGATTCTCTGGAATTGTCTTTTCACATATAAAGAATCTCAACTGGAGATTTTCAGGTCGTGAAAATGTCAAGACATTAAGGCGAGAGGGCGGAGCCTAAACACATAAATAACATCGACCTTTTGTCACAAAAGCTTTCAAAAAATACTCCTTGTATTCCAATTTCACGACTTTATCGGCGTCTTCTACGTGTCCACTGCTCTTTATCATCCCGAGAATGATCTTTTCATGTAGTTGTAAGTGTGCACGCTAAAGGGAGGTACAGGAAATAGCTAATCATGATAAACAACAGGTTCACCCAGCTACCTCCTCTCTCACGCCTCATTTTGCAGGACAAGGACCGGTTTTGAATTTCACTGTGATTTGATTAGCTGGTTCGACAGATTTGATTGGATGGTTTTCTGCTGCAAGCACAGCACAAGCAACAGTTTGGCCATGCATGGAAGTCACCTCATTCAAAGTGATGGAGGTGTCTGTAGAAGCCTCCGAAAGCTTGTGTGTTTGTATGTTTGTATTTGTGTGTGGTGAGAGAGTTGGTTAAATAAACCCCAGTTCGGCGGCAGTATAGTTTTTCAATCATGTAATTAACGAACCATTGAAAATACCCCATTCTAAAATAACTGCTTATATCAGCTCTAACTTCTCCTCCATGGTGCCTTGCTTGTGAACTTGAGTCCTCTGTATGCTCTTGCGTGTTGCAGGTGAACTCACTGTAATGGATATCCCATTACCCCCCCCCCCCCCCCCCCCCCCCCCCCCCCCCCCCCACCCCCGCTGGTTCTTTCCCCCACATGAGTAGTGCGCTTGTTTGTCCATACATCATCTCAGCAGATACCCTCCGCGCCCTCAGCAGAACCCTGTGCTACCTTTGCCAGGACACTGCACAGTGCACTGCTACAGAAGGAGCTGATATGAGATGAATGTTGAACATCTGCTGAACACGCAGTCCTCAT